>PISX010020532.1:0-35605 GCA_004024625.1 Mellivora capensis | reverse complement strand
TGTATGTCTTCATTGGAGAAGTGTCTATTCATATCTTCTGCCCATTTTTTGATGTGATTATCTGTTTTGCATGTGTTGAGTTTGAGAAGTTCTTTATAGATCCTGGATATCAACCTTTTGTCTGTACTGTCATTTGCAAATATCTTCTGCCATTCCGTGGGTTGCCTCTCTGTTTTGTTGACTGTCTCCTTTGCTGTGCAGAAGCTTTTGATCTTGATGAAGTCCCAAAAGTTCATTTTTGCTTTCGTTTCCTTTGCCTTTGGTGACATATCTTGAAAGAAGTTGCTGTGGCTGATATCAAAAAGGTTACTGCCTATGTTCTCCTCTAGAATTCTGATGGATTCCTGTCTCACATTGAGGTCCTTTATCCATGGATTCCTGTCTCACATTGAGGTCCTTTATCCATTTCGAGTTTATCTTTGTATATGGTGTAAGAGAATGGTCGAGTTTCATTCTTCTACATATAGCTGTCCAATTTTCCCAGCACCATTTATTGAAGAGACTGTCTTTTTTTCCACTGAATATTTTTTCCTGCTTTGTCGAAAATTATTTGACCATAGAGTTGAGGGTCCATATCTGGGCTCTCTACTCTGTTCCATTGGTCTCTGTGTCTGTTTTTATGCCAGTACCATGCTGTCTTGGTGATCACAGGTTTGTAGTAAAGCTTGAAATCAGGTAATGAGATGCCACCAGTTTTATTTTTGTAAGGCAGCAGCATTTCACTCTTGTTTGGATTGGTAAATCCAAATTTTTGCATGTAAAAAATTGTGGGCCAGAGCACAAGAGGTACCTGAACCCCCCAGGGTTCTAATCTCACTCTCTTTGTCCATATACCATCAAGAGTTATTAAGCAATCTAGTGTATATTCATTGCCCTTCAGGAAAATGATTATAAACTTCTAGAAGAATCTGAAGGACCATAGTGATTCAGTTTCTACATGAACCCAGGAATTAAATCCGCAAATCATGGACATGATATTACTTCTTTCACTCTCCAACGGGTAAATGATACTGTAGCTCCAAGTGCTTAGCTGATATTAACTGGGACTGACTATAAGAGCATGATTTATTGCTTGCCTACCATGTGCCAAGCACTGTGTTAAGTAGTACGGGATTGTTAACCTCATTTATAGTACTAACAATAAGTCCTCAAGATTGATATGATTGTTTCCCATTTTACATAAAAGAAAGCTGAGGTAATGTGAGGTCAGGGTACTTGTCTTAGATCATACAACTAGGGAATGGCAGAAATGACATCCAAACTTAGATCTAACACCAAGATTACCCTCTGTTAGTTCTACTGTAATGTCTGATTGCCAAGCTTCAGGACTTCCCTCCACATCCCAAAATCCTCTCATAGAAGAAAATTCCAGTAACATGGCCTTTTATCAGTGAGGCACTGAGTTCCATTTTGATCTCTGTATTTTTATTGATTTTATGCAAACCTTCATCATCCTTTCAGAGGATTAAAAACATCAATTCAAATAAATTTTCCTCCTCAGAAAAAGAAAAGAAAAAGACAAGACCAGACCACAGGAATCATATCTAGAAAACCTGTGAACAAATTCAGATTCAGGCTGTGATTTTGACTGTTTTTCATGACAGTGAACAACACATACTGGATTATATCCCAAGCATCCATGATTAGCACCCTGAGATCTTATGATACTAAAAAGTTCTTAACAATAATTATCCATGGGATATGAACTCTAACTCAGCTGTGCTGTCAGAAATTGGCAAAGAGGGGAGCCTGGGTGGCTCAGTGGGTTAAAGCCTCTGCCTTCAGCTCAGGTCATGATCTCAGGGTCCTGGGATGGAGCCCCACATCAGGCTCTCTTCTCAGCAGGGAGCCTGCCTCCCCCTTTCTCTCTGCCTGCCTCTCTGCCTACTTGTGATCTCTGTCTGTCAAATAAATAAATAAAATCTTTAAAAAAAAAGAAATTGGCAAAGATACTTACCGCAATATTTTTACAAGGTCTACTTTACAAAATTGGAGCCAGTCTGCCAGTTTGTGTAATATCTCACGCAAGATTGCCATTCTCTAAAGGGCTAAAAAGAAATGAACTGGAACAGAGCTACTTGGCTAAATCCAGAAATTCGAGTTCAAAGCAGTTACTGATTCTTCCAGTAGAGGGGAGTGGTGGGCAAGGCAAGGATGGAAGAAAGTGAAGAAAGGGACATTAAATTCTGTTACACACCCACTAAGTGCTCAGGCCCAGGGCTTAATGCCTTATAGACAGTATCTAATGAATCCTGACAATGATCCTATGAAGAAAGGATATGTATCACTATTTTAGTCTCAAAGAGGTTAAATGAATTGAACACAGATCTGGTGCCCTCCAATTCAACCACACTATGCTGTTTCATGAGAAGTACTTTTTCCAGAGTCACAAAACTGAGAACCTATAGACATAGTAGGTCCCACATATGATGGGATACTAAATATACGGACTGGCTGAAACAATGGGAAGCATTTAACAAGGATAACATGTAACACATTATAAACTTTGAAGCCAGTGACAAGATGGAAATTATCTAGAAGAAGTAGTTCAAAGGACTGGAAAACTGACATATGGGAAACTGTTAAGGGACGTGAAGAAGATTAGACCAAGGTGCCTGGCACTAGGAAGGTGCTCATAAATTTAAAAACAAAAACAAAAAAACAAAAGAACTACCCTGAATATTAAAAAATGCCATTAAGAATCCAAAGGGCAGCTGGCTATTAAGAAGGTACAGGCTATTTTGTATGGATGGCTCCAAAGGCTAGGCTTTGGACCAGTTGGAGGCAGATTTTAGTTCCTTAAAAGCAATAATCTTCTAAAATACAGGAAAATTTCTCTAGAAGGCAGCAACTCAAAGCTGGCATGAGTCTTTGTGAAATTAGGTTATGAAGATAACCTCCAGGAACCCTTTCAACTCTAGGATGTTCAGATTTTGAGCTGGTCAGGATTCCTAGAATGGCTCTTTGACCCTTGTCAAATCAAGGCCTTAACGTTTCCCCAGAAGAAACTAGTTGGTTCACAACCCTTAGGAGCCAAAGCATTCAGACTCTTAGAAGAACTCTACTAAGAGAACTTGTCCACGGATCTCCTTAAAAATTAATTATAGGAGAAATTCTGAGACTGCCTCACAAGAGGGAACCAGTGATATTCCCTTGGAATCTGAGCATTGGACCAATTCACTTTAGACTACAAATGTGTATTTTTCTCAAAGAAACAAAAAAAAAGGTCAAAATTTTAATCATTTCAATAAACAAGAGGTCCCCGAAATACATATACAAGGATATGATACCAAATCAAGCCTAATGATGATGGAATCTAGAAACATGTAACCCCAGCTGAATCTAAATAAATAATTCAATTACTCAATTAGAATTTACCTGGTTCAGCCTGCTGTATGCCAGTGCCTGTTCTGGCTAATGGAGGTAATAGGGATAAGATAGAATTTCCACCTCTGAAAGGGTCACAGCCTAACAGAAATGTGTCCTCATAGGTAATTTACTCCCTTGTATGAGCAATGCTAGAATAGAGATCTACACAAAAGGCTGTGGGACCACAGAAAGGGTAAGGTGGGAATGAGGGAAAGATATACAGATGATATATCATTTGAGCAGGACCTTGAAGAAGGTTAAAGAATGGATCTTGAGGGATGGACATTCTAACAAAGGGTACAACATATGCAAAGACAAAAAATGGGAAAGATCTTGGTATATTTGAAGAAGATAGGTTTTCAGATATGAACTGGTTAGTGTATGGGATATGTAAGGATGTGGTGAATCAACTTCTTGGTATTCTTGCTACTGGGAGATTCTCTCTAAAATTAGCCTTTCAGCCAGCTTACCAATTGCTGATACAATGACCTGCCTTCCACTGCTGATCCCAGACTGGCCCACCAGAAATCTGGTTGTTAGAAGACAGACTTCTATCATCTATCTCTTGAAGGTTATCAAAGCCAGTGCATTAATACTGGACAACAGAGATGCTTCTGGAGAAATCTAAGTTGGTCATAAGTTAACAAAGAAAGGACTTGGCAAGCCATTAAAACATCATTTCATATGATATTCCATATTTAACAGACTCTTTTTTTGAAAATTGAATTTTTTACTGAAGTATAGTTGACATACAACGTTACATTAGTTTCAGGTGTGTGACATAGTGATTCAACAACTCTATATATTATGCTATGTTTATCACAAGTGTAGCTGTCTTGCTCAGTAAAAGTGGGATGAAATTTTAAGACCTCCCTTCACTATCTTCACCCAAGTTTTCATAAAAACATACATATAGAAGAATGTATTTTTGGAAGCATGATAATTAAACATATCTTTATTCATTTCTAACAAGATGGTTGTTTTTAATAAGACTTATGAGGCGATAGTAGAATCCTGTCACTCCATCTGAAATCAAGGACTCCAGGTTAAACATAGTTGAGAATACATATGGACCCATGTGGTTCCACCACTCTGATCAACTGTGAAATTGTTGCTCCTAGGGTGATGTGACAATAGAACAAAAGAATAATGGAGCTTTTATATTCTAGAACTATCAGGCATTGAATCTTCAGTTATAGCTCTTGAGGGAACAACAGAGAACTACTATTTCTGCACCCACCAGCAGAAATCAGACCTAGTCTTACCCAAAGGTTGTGTATCACTATGGCAAAATAATATCAGCTAAAGAGCTAATGATACTCTGTATATCAAGAAAAGTTGGGATTCATTGTTAGATTCTCGTACAGGTTTGTTTCTGCAGTAATTTGAGGGGAAGATTCCATAGTCATTTTCTTTAGCAACACTGGGCTACCTTGTTTATAGCTCCCTGTCCACTTTTCCTACTACTCAAGATATTAACCAACACCATCAGGGAAATATGAAGTCTTTCCTGACTGACCTAAGCACTGTTCCTAATCATGTCAAGTATATGTTGTTTCTACTTCAGTTACTGGAGTTCAATTATAATTAACATGGTACCTTCTTTCCTCTGATTGTTTCTTGAAAATAGAAGTCATGTCTCCCTAGCTAAACAGTAAGATTTAAGACAGCAGTGCAGGGCAGTGGGAAGAATGGACCTTGGAATAAGGCATATCTAGGTTTGAGTACTATCCTCACTAGCTATAAATCATATATGTTCTGTGGGTCTTAGTCCCCTCATCTATAAGGTGTAAAATATACCATCTACCCCACAGGATGGCCTTAAGAATATGTAAAGTGTTTGGGGTGCCTGAGTGGCTCAGTGAGTTAAAGCCTCTGCCTTCGGCTCAGGTCATGATCCCAGTATCCTGGGATCGAGCCCCACATCGGGCTTTCTGTTCAGCGGGGAGCCTGCTTCCTCCTCTCTCTCTGCCTACTTGTAATCTCTGTCTGTCAAATAGATAAACAAAAAATCTTTCAAAAAAAAAAAAAGAATATGTAAAGTGTTTGGCACAAATCTGTAAATGAAAGTTACCTTCTTCTTCCCTCTCTACTATCCCTACATCTGGTAAGAGAATACAGAATGCTCAGTAAATCTTGACTAAACCAACACCATCTAACACAGAGGATAAACATTTTATTTCATGCTTCTTGTGCCAAATATTACAAGGATTCCTTGTCCTGATCTCCCTCCAGCTTTAAACCCAGGTTTAGTTACTGCTGGCTGCCCATGGTTCTTCAAGAAGCAAACTAAACCCTCTGGGAAATGTGGTTTATAAGCACTTCCTATTCTGATAGAGCAGACAGGGTAAGTCTTACTCACACCTAAATCCTAAGGAATGTGCCTTTTTTCTTCTATTTTGGTGTGCTGGCTTAGAGCCACATCTTCTCCCTGGGGAAAGCAGACAACAATCTGTGATTGTGTCTGTTTTAGGGCAGCAAGATGGCCACCTGTCTTACTTTTCAGGTGATTAACCCCATTAGCCAGAGTGCCTTTACAAGCAGTCTGAGAAAATGCCTAATGTAGCTTAAGGTCTGCTGCAAAGAATCCCTCCTAAAAGGTACTGCTTTCCCATCACTCCTTCCCTTGCTACAACAAAGGTTAAAAAAAAAAAAAAAAAGAAACCTGCTGGGGCACCTGGGTGCCTCAATGGGCTGAGCATCTGACTCTATTCTGGATCAGGTCTTGATCTCATTGTTGTGAGTCCCAGTCCTGTGCTGGGCTCCATGCTGGGCATGGACCTTACTTAAAGGAAAAATAAAGAAAAAAAAAAAGAAATTTGCCTTCTCCAAGGGTCCTCTTTAAAAACCCATTTCTAAATGTCTAATCAAGGAAGGCTTAAGACAACTCTAACAGTCTGTTATATGAGAAAATAGATTTAAAACACTGTCTTTCAAAGAAGAACCCAATTTCAGTTTTTAATCCTCCTTTGTGATAGCCTCTGCAACTATAGGGAGAGTCTGTCACTGGAAATTGTCGGGTAAGCTCAGGGTCCCAATTCAGGCTCCATTAACTTCTTTCTCCTTAGAGGACACAAACTAGGAAGAATTTTTCTTCCCTTGCTTATTTCTAGATAATACTTTTGGGGCTGTGAACTCATCCATCTATCCATTACTTAGAAATCTGAGCCATGATAGCACACACATAGCCCCCCACACAGTCATACACCCTCAAACAGTCACTGTGTGACTTCTTACCCTCACACAGAGTTACACACCCCTACAGAACATAGAAGAAAGCCAGGGAGCCTCTGGGGGATGGAATGTCCTGGGAGAAGAGATTCAGCAATGGAAGGGGAGAGAGAAAAAAGAGAATTCTCAGGCCAGTAGTTAGTTCTTTGTTGGTCTTTTCCCTTGATCACTTGAAAGACTTGAGGGACAGTTACCTTTCCTTTGATGACATTGAAGTCCCTACCTTAAATCGCTTCCTGCCTCTCAGTTCATGGCCACCTTGCAGATGTCTGTGACTTCCCTGCCTTGAAATATGTTTGCAGAATCAAAATGATGGTTCTCATTTAAGAGAATTACTCTCCCAAAAGCAGTGGAACAGACTTTGAAGGCACTTAAAAGATAGTTAATGTTACATGGGGTTTTAACCTCCTGATTTGCAGCCCATGTAAGTAATAATTGAAAGAACAGATTTCTGCTAAACAAATTATCAAACACATTCCAGCTGATGTGCCTTTCCTCATCACTTCACAGAAAGGTCTTAATACATTTCAGTATCCATGAGAGCAAGGCCTAGCACTGAGATGTCCAGTACAGTAGCTACCCTCTAGCCATGTGTGACTATTGAGCACTTAAGTTACTAGTCCAAATTGAGATGTGTTTGTAAGTTCAATATATACACCAGATTTCAAAGACTTAATATGAAAGAAAAGAGGTAAAATATCACTTTAGTAATTTTTTTAAATGATTCCATGTTGAAAAAATGTTAACATTTTTGATATATTGGGTTAAATAAAATATATTATCAAAATTTATCTCACCTGTTTATTTTTACCTTTTTAATACGATTACTTGAACATTTACAATGGCATATATGTAGCTCTCATTGTATTTCTTTTGGATAGCACTAGCCTAGCACCTTTCCTGCCACATAGTTGACATTCTACAAATGTTTGTTGAAGGAACAAAAGAATAACAACAACAATTAAAGGACAAGAACCTTAACAGAGGTATCAAGAATGACTGGTTCAGCCCTGGGTTTAACCTGATCCCTTTCCACCTCCTTCTGGGTCTCCAAGCCAAAGATGGGGAATCTGTGCTTCTGGACTCCTTATATGATACTTGAAAGCCCCTTTTACTAGCATTAAGTATATCTGGCATGTTTGAAAGAACATTCTTGAAAGGGAAGGCTGTATTCATGTGGCCTTGACTCACCTGACAGAAGGGAAGCATTTTGGGGGGGGGGTAGCATTTCAAGTACTGAAAGCAAAAAGAAAACCTTTGGTAATTGGGTATAATAAAGTTTATAAAACCATTGCTTGAGATTTCATTCATCTTCTGGGACTAAATAAGACACTCTCACCCCAGAGAACTTGCTGGAGCATTTGAGAAGAAGAAGGATGGTTATTTAATGACCCCTGGTAGCTCCAAATCACCAGGCAATCATAGTTATGGGGAAGAGGGGAAATGGTGTTAGAAAATAGAAATGTTTTTCAAGGCATTTCAACAAAGCAAGATTCCCCTTTCCGTTAAGAAGATCTAAGTGTCTGGCATACAGTAGAGCTTGGGACTTAATAAATGTTCCCTGAAACAATGAATATGTAGTAACACAGAAAAGGAGACCATGTATTATAGTGGAACAAGTGCAAGATTAATAGTTGGGAAAAACTGGGCTTGATTACTGGGTCTTCCTAATACTAGCTGTGCAGCCTTGGGCAACCTACTTAACTCTTCAGGTCTCACTTTCCTCATCTGTGAAAGGGACCTAATTCAATGTCTATTTCATAAGGTCATTATGAGGTTGGGTTAATGGGTGTGAAGCACTTCTCTCTCTACCTGGCACACAGTAACCCTCAATAATTGGTAGCTATTCCACTCAAAGACAGTGAAGAAGGCTTCCCAAAGCAATGCTACACATCTCATCACCCAAATGACATCATTTGTCTTTACATAATTGCTAATGGGATCCTTAGCTGGAAAAAATGTGAGAAGCTTCAGTGTTGGTCTCTTAGGGATCTGTGACAAAACTTGGTTTCAAGCAGTAACCAAGTCAGGAAAAGAGCTACAGGCCTGGAGGCAAATCATCTCTTCATCCATCCGTTCATCCATCCAACATATTGAGTGTCAAAGCACTAGTCTAGACAACAGGCATATAGCAATGAACAAAACAAAGATTCCTGCTGTTACGGAGTTTTATACCTAGTAAAAAATAGGCATAGACCTCTCTCTTTTCAGAGACTTGCTTCAGTCATTTACACACCTTGACTTGGTTTGGAAACAACGACCTCCAAAGACACCACTGACCTCTCAAACGGACAGTTCTAGGTTTTGCTTGAGGCCCAAAAGGAATGTGCTGCTTCAGCAGCTCTTCCACATCCCCAGAAATGTCTGGAATTCCTAGCCATTCAATTCAGTCCCTCCTTAGACTAAAATCAATTAAAGAGTCTAGAAGTTCTCTGCCCAACATCATGCATTGCTCTTCACTGCTTTCCTTGCCTGATGCTCACAGAGAGATTACATCAACATCCTCTAGCAAGCCCAGTGCACTATCAGTGATGTACTTATACCAAATACTCAGAAGGTGAACAATATCCAGAGCACTGCTCTAGGAAATATCATGGTTCAATGAAAGTAGCATCAGATTTGACATCCCAACAATCAGGATTCAAATCCTAGCTCCTGGGAAATGGCTAGCTTCCACACAGGTTTATGAAAAAGACTATTTAAAGAGCATGGTGCCTAGCACAGAGTTGTTACTATAAAAGCATTTGTTCTCTTCTTCCCAAAGTCCCTCCAACCAAGTTGGGTTGTATCTCAGGGATAGTATGAAAGCTATTCTGAGAGGGATTAGAACTAAACAACTGCCTCTTAGTAAAGGGTTCAAACTGGCTAGCTTCCCAACTCTGCATTCAGAAATATCACATTAGTAACTTGAAACTGGCTATGGTGGGAGTATAGCCACTATGGAAATCACAAATACTACAAATCAGGTTTTATTTATATAATTTTCCATGCAGAGCAAGGGCCTGCATGCCAGTGCCTTAAACTCAAAGACACAAAGACAACTCAGGGACAGAGAGAAGGCAATTATACATTTGTCACTTTTTTTTGACTTATTTGAGAGAGAGAATGCACAGGAAGAGGTGGGGGAGAGGGAGAGAGAATCTCAAGCAGATTCCCACTGAGTGCAGAGACCAATGCAGGGCTTGATCCCAAGAGCCTGAGGTCATGACCGAGCCAAAATCAAGAATCAGACGCTTAACTGACTGATCCACCCAGGGACCCCATTTGTCACTTTTAAATAAAGACCTATTAGTTGAGCAAAAATTACCATGAAATATAGCTATTGTACTGACTTCTATACGGAATATTTTATGTGACACAGTAAAAATTCTTATTGCTCCCCAAGTGTAAGGATCAGCAACATAAGCTACCACAAGGACCACTATGGGGTCAAGTACACAGCAGGTGCTCAGTAAATGTCTGTCAAATGCACAAACCCAAGAGAAAATATTTGCCACATTTACCAAAGATATAGAACCAGTAGTTTGAGAAAAACACTCAGGATTTGGAAATGAAATAAATCTCAGGAGAAAAAGGCTTTAGGAAAGAAGTGAGAGCACAAACCAGAATGCTGGGGGACAAAAAAGTTTTTGAAGGGTAAATAGGTTCAAGGCAAGTGAAAAGATGGAGCACAAAATCCAAAGGAAGAGGTCTATGGTAGGGTACAGAAAGAATACATGGGGGAAATTAACAAATAGAACAAGGTCCTGAAAAGGTAACAGGAATTTGACAGTTATACTTTATCTGGGAATAGATATTATAATTTAATTTGTTTTCGTGATCTTATTCTTTATTTTTTTAATTTTTAAAAAGATTTTATTTATTTATTTGACAGAGAGAGACACAATGAGAGAGGGACCACAAGCAGTAGTGGGAGAGGGAGAAGCAGGCTTCTCACCGAGCAGGGAGCCCGATGCGGGACTCGATCCCAGGATCCTGGGATCATGATCTGACCCGAAGGCACATGCTTAACAACTGAGCCACCCAGTCGTGCTGATCTTATTCTTTATAAAACCACCCAAATTATTATCTTAACCCACTGCATTTTAACAGCTTTGTTGGCATGTAATTTACATATTATAAATTTACCCATTTAAAATGTACAATTTAATGAATGTTAGCATATTCACAGAGTTGTGCACCACTCCAATCTAATTTTAGAACATGTCTATCACCCTAAAAAATCCTTGTGGCATTTACAGTCGGTCTCCATTCCCATACCTAGCCCCAGGCAACCGCCATTCACTTTGTCTCTATAGATGTGCTTAAAAAAAATACATTTCATAAAAACAGAATCATCCAGCATGTGGCCTTTTGTCTGGTTTCTTTCATTCAGCATAATGTGTTGGATGTTTATTCTCATAGTAACATATAATGATGCTTCATTTCTTTCCATTGCTGAACAACATTCCATTGTGTAGATACACCACATTTTATTTATCTATTCATCATCGGATGGACATTTGGGATGTTTCTGTTTGGGGGCTAGTACGAATAATGATGTATGGTCATTTGTGTACAAGTAAAGATGTTGTGATCATTTGTGTACAAGTTTACGATCATTTGGGAGCTAGTATAAATAATGATATTATGATCATTCATGTACAAGGATATATTTTCATTTCTTTTGGGTGGATAGATACGTAGAAGTGGAATTGCTAAGTCACATGGTAATTCCATATTTAACATCTTGTGGAACTGCCAAACTATTTTCCAAAAATTGCACCATTTGTACTCCCAGTATATGAAAGTATTCCAATTTGTCCACATCCTCACCAACACTTGTTATTGTCTTTTTAAAAATTAATATAGCCATTCTAGTGAGTGAAAAATGTTCTCATTTTGGTTTTGATTTTCATTGTCCTAATGACTAATGAAGTTGAGTATCCATGTGCTTATTAAGCTATTTGTATATATTCTTCAGAAGATATTTGTTCAAATTCTTACCCTATTTTTTAATGGGTAATTCTTCTTTTTAGTATTGGTTGGGAAAGGTCTTTATATATTCTGAATCCAAATACTTTGTAAGATAAATGATTTATAGGTATATTCTCCCAGAGTTGGGGTGACATTTCACTTTCAGGGTAGTATCTTTTAAAGTAAAAAATTTAATTCTGATTAAATCCAGCTTATCATTTCTTTATCACTTGTGCTTTTGGTATCATGTCTAAAAACCTTTGTGTAACCTAAGATCATGAAAATTTACTCCTATGTTTTCTTCAAAGAGTTTTATAGTTTAAGCTCTTATACTTAGGCCTATTATACATTTTGAATTAATTTTTTGTGTATGGTATGTCAAGGACCAAATTTATTATTTTTGCATGTGATATCCTACTAACTAAACACTATTTGGCTAAACACCAATCTCAGTCAATCCTATTGACTAACCCCTATTATTTAAACCCAATTTCTTTCCCTTTGAACTTTCTTGGTAATTTGGTCAAAACTCAATTGATGATAAATGTAAAGGCTTATTTCTGGCATCTCGACTGGTCTCCATTTATCTATATGTTTACCATTATGCCAGTACAATGTTGAAAAGAAAACTGGTGACAGCAAATATCCTTGTCTTGTTCCCATCTTAAAGAAAAAAAATCAGTATTTCCCTATTAAATATGATGTTACCTGTAGGTATTCACAGATTCCCTTTATTAGCTGGAAGAGTTCCTTTCTTTTCCAAATTTGCTAAGATTTTTTTTAATTACAAATGGGTGTTGGATTTTGACAAATGCTTTTCCTGCATCTATTGAGTTGATCGTGCTCTTTTTGTACTTTATTATACTAACACAATGTTCACATTGATTTTTTTATGTTAATTCGGCCTTGTATTTCTAGGGTGATTCCCACTTGATCGTGATGTGTAATCCTTTTAATGCAGTTAGATTCGGTTTGCAAATATCTTGTCCTGGATTTTTACATCTATGTTCATAAAGAATATTGGTCTCTATTTTCTTTTCTTGTGGTAACTTTGGCTTTGGTATCAATGCAAAACTTGTAGAATACACTGAAATTTGTTCCCTCCTCTATTTTCTAGAAGAGTTCATGAAGGATTGGTGGTACTCTTTTTTAAGTAGAGCTGGTAAAATTGACTGGTAGAATTCACCAGTGAAGTTCTCTAGATTGAGGCTTTTCTTTTTGAAAAGGTTTTTAAATACTAATCTAATCTCTTTAT
This sequence comes from Mellivora capensis, assembly GCA_004024625.1. Lineage (NCBI taxonomy): Eukaryota > Metazoa > Chordata > Mammalia > Carnivora > Mustelidae > Mellivora > Mellivora capensis. The sequence continues at coordinate 22,794 of PISX010020532.1, read as the reverse complement.
TTGTTGAGAATCTTTTCAAATTTTCTATTTCTTCTAAGTTACCTAATTTGTTGGCACACGGCTGTTCATAGTTTTCCCTTCTGATTTTTTAGTCAGTTTTAGTCAGTTCTTTTCTGTAAGTTCAATAGTGATATTGCCTGTAGTGATATTCCCTCGACAGTTTTGATATAAGTAATGTAGATCTTCTTTTTCTCAATCAGTATATTTAAGGTTTTGTCAATTGTTACAGGGCTGAATTGTGTTCACCCACAATTCATTCATTGGAGCTCTAATTCCCAGTACTTCACAATGTGACTGAATTTAGAGGTAAGGTCTTTAAAGAGGTGATTAAGTTAAATAATGCCATTAGAGTGAACTGGTGAGTGAGCTAATCCAATCTGACTGGTGTCCTTATAAGAGTAGGAAATCTGAACACAAAAAGAGACACTAGATACATACATATGCACCAAGGAAAGACCATGTGAGGACATAGTAAGAAGAAGGCCATCTGAAAGCCAAAGAGAGAAATCTCAGGGAAAACCAAACCTATCAACACCTTGATCTTTGACCTCTAGCCTTCAGAACTGTGACATTTATCTATATGTTTACCATTATGCCAGTACAATGTTGAAAAGAAAACTTTCTTTTCTGTTTGTTTATGCCACCTAGCGTATGGTAATTCATTATGACAGCCCTAGCAAACTAAAATACCATTTTTAAAAATATTTTCAAAGAACCAACTATTGGTCTTGTTGATTCTCCACGTCATTTTCCTGTTTTCTATTTCACTTTATTTCTATCCTAATCTTTATTATTTCTTTCCTTCTGCTTTCTTTGTATTTACTTTGCTCTTAATTTCCTAATTTCTAAAGGTGGAAGGTTAGGTTATTGATTTTTAGCTTTTTTTTCTTTTTAATATAGGTATTTATAACTCTAAATTTCCATCTAAGTATGATTTTAGCCACATCCCATAAGTTTTGATATGCTATTTTCATTTTTATTCATTTCATTGTCTTATCTAATTTCCTCTGTGATTTATTCTATGACCTGTTGGTTATATAAAACTGTGCTGTTTAATTTACACATATTTTTTAATTTCCCAGAATTTCATCTGTTGTTGGTTTTTAAGTTGTGGTCTGTGAATGTACTTTGTATTATTCCTATTAAGTGTTTTGAGATTTTTAAGTGTTTTATGGCCCAGCATATGATCTACCTTCTGGAAATGTTCTATATGCACTTGAGAAGAATGTACATTCTGCTCTTGTGTGGAGTGGCCTGCAAATGTCTGTTAGGTCTAGTTGGTTTGCATAGTTATTCAAGTCCTCTATTTATTGATTTCTAAGTATTTCATGCATTATTGAAAGTAAGATTTGGAAGTCCCCAACTATTATTAACTGGGGGCTATTTTTCTATTTCTGTCTTCAATTCTGTTTTTGCTTCATGTATTTTTGGGCCCTGTCATTAAGTGCATTTGTCTTTTATAGTTGTTATATCTTCCTGATGAATTGACCGTTTAATCATTATAAAATATCCCTTTTTATCTGTACTCACTTTTTTGTTTAATATGTATTTTGTCTGATATTTAGTATAGCAACTACTGCTGTCTTTTTTTTTCTCCTATCTGATTGCAGCTTACATGATTTATATTTTTTCATCATTTTACTCATAACCTATCTGGATTTTGAATATGGGCAGCATAGAGTTAGATTTAAGTTTTTTTTTTTTTTTTTAATCCGGTCTGTGAACTTCTGCCTTTCATTGGATTTAGTTCATTCACATCTCAGGACCCTGTGATCATGACCTGAGCCAAAATCAAGAGTTGGATGCTCAACTGACTGAACCACCCAGGCATCCCAGAAATTACATTATTTTATAGTTACTATATAATTACCTTTATCAGCACTGTTTTTTTCATCTAAATTTGAATTGCTGTGTGGTGACATTTCCTTTCTGCCTGAAGAATGTCCTTTAACATTTTTTGTAAGGCAAGTCTGTTATCAATGAATTATCTTCATCTTTGTTTATCAGAGAATGTCAAATAAAATTTTATCTACATTTTTTCCATTTTATTTTATTTTATTTCTTTTCAGTGTTCCAAAACTCATTGTTTGAAGAAAGTTTTGTTGGATATAGGATTCTTATTTGATTATTTTGCCCCTTAAGCATTTTGAATGTCATCCCTCTACCTCTGGTCTCCATTTTTTTCTGATGGGAAGTCAGCTGTTGATCTTATTAGGGTTCACGAGTGAGTCATTTTTTCTCTTGCTGCTCCTATTATTTTCCCTTTGGCTTTCAACATTTTAACTGCTATGCCTACATGTAGCTCTTGAAGGTTTTTGTAGGTATAGATTAATGTTTTTCATCATGTTTTGGAAGTTCTCACCCATTATATCTTTTTTCCTGCTCCACTGACTTCTTCTGGTACTTTCATCATGTATATGTTCGTGTGCTTAATGATGTCCATTCCATAGGTTTGGGGGGGCTCTGTTCATTTTCTTCATTTTTTTCTTCTGTTCTTCAAAGTGTATAATCTCTAATTACTTATCATCAAATTCACTGACTCTTTTTCCAGCCTAATTCTGGTGCTGAGCCCTTCTAGAGAATTTTTCACAAGTTATTATACTTTTAAACTCCAGAATTTTCATTTCATTTCTCCTTAAATATAATTTCTATCCTTTCCCAGATAGTCTCTCTTTGATGACTCACTGTTACATCTTCCTTTCATAATTTTAAAAAATTGGCTCCTTTAGTTCTTTAAAAATATTTATAATAGCTATTTTGAAGTGTTTGTCTGCTAAGTGTATCACATGCCCCCCAAAAGTAGTCTCTATTGCCTGCTTTTTCCCTATACAATGGTCACATTATTTCTTTGCACCTGTTGTAATTTTTTGTTAAAAACTGGACATTTTAGATAATATTTTGTAGCAGATCTAGACTCTGATTAGTTCCACTACCACCATGGACCTTGTTGTCTGGTGGCCTGCCTGAATTAAGTTTCTGAACACCAATTCCTCTGCCTTGTACCTATGATGTTACTACTCAGTTTTTCTGTTAACTATGTCAGAGTGGCTCCTAGGTTAGTATAACAATAATATTCAGCTAGTGATTGGTCAGAGATTCTGCTTATGCCCCTTCAGTTGGTAAAGCCTCAAAACTTGATGCTTAATCTCTGTGTGGCTTGGGGAATGCTTTGAAGTGAGCTCTACGTTAAAGCACTGACTAGTAGCTCTGAAATGCCCACTCTGGCTTCTTTTGAGTGAATGCTGTGTAGTATACATTCACAGCCTTCCTGATCTCCAGGTATAAGTATGATCTTAACAGGGCTCTCTCTCTCTCTGATTCTGTTAAGCTTCTGACTGTCTGCCATTTCATTTGTTGCTCCTAGTTTCATGGAACTATAAGCCTTCTACAAGTTGCTCAACATCAAGATCTCTACTGTTTTTGACAACACCTTCAGGAATGAGTTCCTCTGTGCTCTGTTCCAAATAAGGTCAGCTCCCTCATCAAAGATGCTGAGCTGCCAATTCTCCCAGCTTGCCTAACCTCCTAAGCAGAATCTCTGCACTACTTCACTGGAATGAGGGTGTGGTAGTGGCCTGAATTTCCCTGCATGATACCTTCACTCTATAAGCAAGAACTAGAAGGTGAGAATGGTAGCCCCCATCTTCTTGGTAGGTCTCTCTTGGTATGTAACTTCTACTCTACAAACAGGACCTGGGGAAGGCTGTTAGCCTGGTGTCTTCCAACTTGTTTCTTCTGGTGTGGAACCTCTCACCTAACACATGGGAACTAGAAGGGAACCCCAGTCTTCTTGTCCATGTCAGCCTAGCCCAAAATAAAGTTACTACCACCTGAAACTGAGAATGTGGGAAGAGAGATGCTGATAGACTGTTCCTTCCCCACACCCCCTGGGGTGAAACCACAGCACTGTAACTGGGAGCTAGAGGTAAGAGAGCTCCATGTTCCTAGCTATACCTGCCTAGAGTAAAGTATCCATAGCATGGGGCCTGGCAGAAGTGACAACCAGAATCCCATTGTTCTTACTGAGACTTAGTAGATTTCTTTGAATAAATGCTTTACAGTATACTGAATTCCCCTAGGTCAATTTCCAGAGGCTTTAACTGGTTATTTTTGGTAATTATCACCAGTTAAGTAGTTATTTCACTGGGAAGAGGGTCTGTCAAGCTCCTCACACAGCCTCTCTGGAAGTCCTGCTCTCGAACTATTAATTTTTAAAAACCTCTGATTAAGATTTTCTTGGCCTCTGGGAGACAATCCATTTTAAAATTTGCAGATGGCATGTGTCCACTTACCAATGTTTTAATTTCTACACTGTAGTCTTCATGCCCACAACAAGAAAGAAAACATTTCACAAATTCACTAAGTATATATTCATGTGAACAAGTTGCATTCAAATTAATTTTGTGTCTCATGCCTCCTGGCCCTTCATTTTTCCAGAAGTGGGGATGAACTATTTTCCCTTATCTGAATCTTCTTGATAGCTGGATTTTAATTCTTCAACAACTAGAATCATTTTAGCCATTGTGATGTATTCACATGAAAATGTCTCCTAAATAACTTAGGCAAAAGCCAGACACTACCAGAAACTACTACTGAAACAGAATGAAAAATTGCAGAAAAAGAACTAGCTGTAATATATGAAAGATATCACAAACCCTGTCAATTATAGAGAGGAATCAGACATACTGGTAGACACTATAAAGGGTAGACTTGATACTGCCAAGGAGCCCAAATATCAAAAATGGTACACACAGTGGTCTCACTCACATTTCAGAAAATAGTCTGGCAAACAGATAACAACCTTCCATATGAAATGGACTGACCTAGAAAAACACTCTGATTATGGCACTCTCATATTCCTAAACCTTCTCCATACCAAACAGAGGAAGAATCAATACCTTCTCTTGACATTTAAGATCTACCCAAAACTGTCTCCACCTTTCCTTTCCTGTCTCAATATCTACTAATCTCTAACTTTTAACTTTCTCCAAAGAAATCCATTTCCCTTTGTACTACCTCCTTCTGATATATTTCCTTTAGCAGCCCCGGCTCTTACTAGTCTGAGAGCTCCCTGAGGTCAGGATTAGGTCTTGTTACTCTTTATCCCCAGCACACAGGGCAAGGCAGAATAGATATTCAGTAGGTGCTTTTTCTTTTCTTTTCTTTTCTTTTCTTTTCTTTTCTTTTCTTTTCTTTTCTTTTCTTTTCTTTTCTTTCTTCTTCTTCTTCCTCTTCCCCTTCCCCTTCTCCTTCTTCTTCTTTTTGAATGAATGAAATCCTATTATCTGAGCCCTTCTTAAATGTTAACTATCTTGAGGGCCTTTCCTTATCTCAGGTAGAATCTCTCACTCTTTTGAATTCTTATAGCTTCTTCCCCTTTTTAAAAAGTTTTTATTTATTTATATATTTGAGAGAGAGCGAGGAGTGTGTGTGTGTGCAAGAGGTGAGGAGAAACAGCGGGAAAGAGAAGGAGAAAGAGAATCTTAAGCAGACTCCGTGTTGAGTGCAGAGCCTGATGGAGGACTTGATCCCACAACCCTGAGGTCATGACCTGAGCCAAAATCAAGGGTCAGGTGCTTAACCAAGTGAGCCACCCTTCTTGCTTTTAAACTCTGTAACAATACCTATCATAGTCTTCCTTGTACTTTGTTTTTTTTAAAGATTTTATTTATTTATTTGTCAGAGAGAGTGAGCACAGGCAGACAGAGTGGCAGGCAGAGGCAGACAGAGAAGCAGGCTCCCCGCCGAGCAAGGAGCCTGATGTGGGACTTGATCCCAGGACCCTGGGATCATGACCTGAGCTGAAGGCAGCTGCTTAACCAATTGAGTCACCCAGGCATCCCTGTACTTTGTTATAATTATTTAAATATCTTCTTTATTACTACCACTGCCACCCTTCCCATCCTCAGGGAAAGAGGGAAAGCAAGAAACAGACACAGGATCATACACTTGGAGAGCATGGGCTTTGCCTCATTAAAAAAAAAACAACAACAACTTTCTTGTGGTACTTAGCACAATGTTTAGCACATAGAAGGAGTTCAAGAAATATTTTGCCAAATTGAATTGCTAAAACATTTGGATATCAGTGTGGAGACTGTACTTTAGATCCATACCTCATACCATACACTTCAATAAATTCCAGATGGGTCCAAGAATTAAACACAAAAAAGAAAAAACACCCTGGGGGAGTGGAGAGGACAGAATCACATATTTGTCCCAGCTGTGGAGAAGTGGTAAATTTCTGAATATTGAAAAATGAAAGAAACATCACAGACAGGATAGATGGATCTGAATACATAAATGTGAAAAAGAACAATTTTGCATAGTGAAATGTAACAAAGCACACATAAAAATGAAAGCAATAAAATTAGAAAAATATGTGACAAATACAGAGGACAAAGTTGGACTATCCAAAGTATAAGGAATGGATAAAAATACAAAAGTTCAATGGATTTTACTTGATAAGTGTTCAAAGTAAGTGAAGAAGGAAATGGAGAGCAAATTAGGACATTAAGAAATGTAAAGCCTCGTCAAATAAAAACTAAAACAAATGACTAGTATACTTACATACCCATTAAACTAGCAAAATATTAGAAATGACAACATTTAGTGCTGCAGGACTGTGAGAAAATAGATGTACTTACATAGTTTAATCTTCTGGGAGTACAATCTGGCAACATATAACAACAGCTATAAATCAGCTCATACATTTTGACCTGGTTACCATACTTTTGGTAAAATACCAGAAAGCAATAACCCTAAACAGAATAAAGGCAATTTGTACAGAAACCATTCACCACATCACTTTTTATAAGAGTGAAAATTTTTAAGTAACTTAAATCTCCAATAGTAACAGGACGGCTAAGCAAAATCTGGCGTAACAATACTACAGAAAACCACAATTTTTTATTTTTGTGTGGAAGGCTATCTACCTATTCCATCCTGCCAGGTCTTTCTTTCTGTGGTCTCTCCATCTCAGGTGTATAGTATATAAGTGTCACTGTGCCTACTTCTAGGGTAAACTACCTCTTTGAAACCCATGCAACTTGCCACCCCCAATTCTAATTTACCGCTTGTATTCTGCTATAACTGAAGGAATACAGGTTTCCTGTTATCTGAAAGTAGACTATTCCTTTGAAACCTTCCATAAGCCAAAATGGTGTAAAGGAAAGAACCACTTATTATTAATTTATATTTGACCCTTGAACAACATGGGTTTGAACTGCATGGGTCCCCTTATAGGCAGTTTTTTTTTCAATAAATATAGCATAGTACTGTAAATATATTTTCTCTTCCTTATGATTTTAACATTTCCTTTCCTCTAGCTTACTTTATTGTAAGAATACAATACAGAATACATGTAACATGAAAAATACGTGTTGATTATTTATGTTACCAGTTAGGCTTCCATTCAACAGCGGGCTGTTAAGATTTCAGGCAGTCCAAGTTATACGCATATTTTTTTTTTTTACATTTAAACATACACACCTGCTTTAATGAGTTTTTTTTCCCAGTTATATTTTATTTTATTTTTTTTAAATTTCTTTTCAGCGTAACAGAGTTCATAGTTTTACACCACACCCAGTGCTCCATGCAATGCGTGCCCTCCACAATACCCACCACCAGGCTCCCCCAGCCTCCCACCCCCCGCCCCTTCAAAACCCTCAGGTTGTTTTTCAGAGTCCATAGTCTCTCATGGTTATACGCATATTTTTAACTGCGTGGAGATTGGTGCCCCAATCCCCACATTGTTCAAGGGGCAGATGTATTTGGAAAACTGTTTTAGTGTTCCTAGACCCAAAATATAACCTCTCTTAGGCTTTTCTAATACCTTAGGACATGTTTTGCTAATGGATGCACAAAATAAGTCGAGATAAAGCACAGATGCTCAGAGACACAGTTCAACACTGTGAAGCTGATGCTGAAATGCTGAGTGTATGTAGTTCCTGGGAGAGGAGCTTAGTTGGGCCACTGTTGCTGCCTCTGGGTAATAACTTGCTGCAAACCAAACACTGAACACTATTTTTACTTTTCACCTTTTTTGGTAAAAGCAAAAATCCTCTTCAGATTCCTTTTGACTAGTGAAAATGGGTATTAACATAGATCTTTCATAAAACCATGGTGGCATAGTGTGAGCTTTTAAAAAGTGAGGGAATGCTTACAACAGGCTCCCATTATATTAAGGACCAGTGGATCTCTTTAAAGTCAAGCAAGGAGGGCCTCTTCTCCATACCATGGTCTTTGTGGCAGCAGTTTCAAAATCTTAAAGCCCTAGTTTTTAAACTTATTCCTGGAATCCAGGATGTGTTCTGAGTTTCTGAATAAGTGAAGCATTACTGAAAATGATTTTGCCTTAATTATAGGCCCTTAGTAAAACTACATTTCATGAACACTTTTTTTTGAACAAAGCTCTTCTAGCTCAAACTAGAAGTAGTTTCATATGAAAACACATCTCATCTGCAAAGATAGCCTTAAACTCTGTAGATTAAAAGTCTTCACCTGTCAGAATGACTAACATCAAAAACACAAGACACAAGAAGTGTTGGAGAGAATGTGCAGAAAAAAGAACCATCATGCACTGTGAGTGGGAATGCAAACTGGTGCAGCCACTGTGGAAGACAATATGGAGTTTCCTCAAAAGGTTAAAAACAGAACCACCCTGTGAGCCAGTAATTGCACTACTGGGTATTTACACATAGGATACAAAAACACTAATTCAAAGGGATACATGCACCCCTGTGTTTACTGCAACATTATTTACAATAGCCAATGTATTAAAGCAGTCCCCATGTCCACTGATAGATGAATGGATAAAGAGGATATTTATATATATACATATATATATATATTTCCATTGTGCATATATATATGTGCAATGGACTATTATTCATCTATAAAAAGAAGAAATGTTGTCATTTGCATCGACATGGTTGGAGCTAGATAGTATAATGCTAAGCAAAATAAGTTAGAGAAAGAAAAATACCATATGATTTCATTCACATGTAGAATTTAAGAAACAAAACAAATGAGGAAAGGAGAAAAACAGAGAGAAAAAGACAAACCAAAAAACCGGCTCTTAACTATAGAGAACAAACTGCTGGTTATCAGAGGGGAAGGGGACAAGGGAGATGGGTGAAACAGGTGATAGGGATTAAGGAGTGCACTTGTCATGATGAGTAATGGGTGATGTATGGAAGTGCTGAATCACTATATTGTACACCTGAAACTAACATAATGCTATGTTAACTATACTGGAATGAAAATAAAAAAGTCTTTTTTTTTTAAAGTAAGTCTTAAGAATATATATGGTCATGTTATGATTAAAGAGAAACTTGGGGACTAGTAATAGCAAATTCAATCATTAGAGTCATGTGTATATGCCCAATAGCAACTAAAATACATTTATTTAAGCTTAGGTTTCTTTGGTTTATTACAGCTTACTACTACCTTGAAATAATAGAAATGAATTTCACAAATATGTAAAACATAGGGGTGCTTGTCAAGCATCTAATCTCAAATATTTCTCATCAAGGACCCAATCTCAAACTTATTTTTTTTAAATGTCACTACTCTGTAAGTTACAGTTTTTAGTTAAAGTCATACATGATTAGCCTTCAAATCTGAAATCAAGGCATGGCCCAAATACAGACCCTAACATGAACATATTAGAGCCTTTTTGTGAAAGACATGGATGCCAGCTTTATCAAAGAAGTCAGTAGACACATTAAAAGCAATTCTACATAAACAGAAATAAGAATACTTTTGAGTAGGAAAAGGGATTGCTGGCAATGTTAAAAGAGAATGACTTCTTCATTTTGAGCAGCACAACCAATAAAACAAGATACTTAGAAGAAATTCAAGGTATGAAAACCTGGCTGTGATGATATGAAGATTTTAAAAAGTGAAGTATTTCCCACCTTGGGTCTGTTCCCTGGGTGGGACTAGGGATGTTAATTCTGTTTGTATAATGTTGGAAACAATAATCCTAATAGTTCTGAGAGGAATCCCTGAATGGGGGCCATTCTTTGGTCTTGGTCATTCTGCAGATTGCTTTATTTCTGTGAAAACAGGGTTAGTGAATCTATAAATCTTTTTCTCTACCTAGGAACATGAACTGCTTAGTACTTTGGTCAGCTGCAAATACTGTGTACACTCTTAATTCAGCTTTAATGGTGTCCAAAGAGTCCCATATGTTGAGCATCTGAAATAAAAACTGTAATTCAGGTTGATGGACAGGAAAGGAAGGAAGAGCTCAAAGAACCGCATTCTTAAAGCCCACTCTCAGAATCCAAATCTACTGATGTCTATCACCAACACTCTGATGCACATTTAGGTGACTTAGGTTGGCAGGTTGATAGATTTCATTACCAAAGTTTGATTTCTTGAACTCTTAGGACACAGGAAGAGAGTATGTGGACAGCAATCATAATGGTAGTAGGCCAGGAAGTTGAGACCTGCAGGAGATATTGGCTGAGCCATTTCCTAAGTGTATCAGAACGGAATGATTTCAATTACCATCACACAATGAGCCAAATGATCTGTCTTACCCAGGCCTCACTATGCTCCCCACTTCCAAGACAAAGAGGAAGGAAGGAAAGAAGAAAGAGAGGGAAAGGAGGGAGGCACAGGGAGGAACATTACAATGAAGTCAAAACGAGGATTAACAATTGTAAGAAATAAAGGTTACTTTTGCATAACATGAAAATATAAAAGGTCAGTGTTCAGGAAATGTTAACACACTAGCTCAGTTACCCTCAGTTCATAGGCCTGAGTCATTAGGCTGAAGCAGGCCCAGGGAATAGCACCATAGCTTTGTCACTTGCACTTTTATGAGGCATATCTGTGCTGGTGGCAGCTAGCAGACTGGCAGGGCTGCAAACTGGCATGCCCTCAGATCATAAACTAATTATGGCACAATTATTCACTTGTTCTAGCCATTCTCCCAATTACTTCATGAGTGCAGAGGGCGGGACCCTTGTCTAAGGCCAGCTCTGGAAACAAGACCTCCCGGGCTTAAGCCTTCCTTCCTAGGGAGTTCTGTGGGACTCTGTAGGGCTATCAATAGACAATCTCACTAAGCCTAGTAGTCTATCCTTCTGCCTTAATAGTCCATTCACCGTTTGTTAGGCATCTGTGTTGTATGAGACCCTGAGAGGAAATGCAAAAATATGAAAGAATGTACCTTCAAAGATCTTAGAGTCTAGAGAGGGTGGGGAACATCAGAAGCATTCAAAACCTTCGTTGTCTTAAGCCTACCTGCCCATCTCAAACCCCACATTTTCCTGAATAGAAGAGGTCTTTGGAATCTAGACCCTCCACTTGTCATTTGGGTCCACTCCATATACTCTAGGGGAAAATTAAAAGAAGATAGTTTCTTCCAGAATCAGTGTAATCTTACAACTTTTCCCCAACAATGAGGAATAAGCTTCTCTGTTCTCTAGCCCTGCAATTCAATTAAGGGCTCACCAAGCTCTGCTTGTCTAAAGAAGGCCAGTAACTCCCATCCAGTACAATACCTCTCTTGCATACCCATAAATGCATATGAACACATGAAAGGGTATTGTACATAGGTCCGTTTACTGAGTCTGAAGAGAAAGTAAACAGATTAGGGAGGGGTGGTGAAAGTTCACAGCTCAGTGAGCTGGAGACCTGGGGAGAAAGGAAGAGGAAGGAGTCCAAAATGCCCCCAGGATCAGCTTTTTCAAAAGAGCAGCATCCACAGAGCCAGCAGGGACAAGCGATTAGCTGGGATCGGAGAGCATGGATTTGCAAAGAGAACTCAGGAAACAGTTTGAGGATCAATAGGCCCCATCAGTATGCCAGTGATTTGATAGCGCTATAGTCAAGACCCCAGAATAAATCATTTCCATGCTCATTACTGCTCATGGCAAACATCAGCCCAAATCAGACTTAGACATACAAGGAACCCAAGCTCTCTGAAGGGTATCATGGAAAATATTCCTACGAGGAGCACCCTTTATAAGATGGAGCCTGGCCAAGCAAATAGGTATCTGCTCCCCTCCATGGTCACATAGTCTCCTGCTGACTTTCATCCTGGTACAGGCCCCCACAGTCTATGTGCATTCCCACACCTGGCCCCATCTTCTAGCAGGGGCCAAGAGCATCATTCCTGGACGAGTGCCTAGCCTTTGAAGTCAGAGAGAATTCAGGCTGTTGGATGAGGAGATCCAGATTCAAGACTTCTCAACACACACTTCCCCTACTCAACAATGCTTATAATAAAATTACACTCAAGAGGTACTCTGGCTGCTTAGAAAAACAGGATGCCACAGGAGTGGGTGGGTAAGTTGGGCTCTCTAGACTGGTCTGAGCTCTGTGGAATGTCAGGCTTGCTGAACAGCTGAAGGTGTGACCAAGGTACCCTTAGGCTGGGTACTGACATACCAGTTTTGCCATAGAAAAGTATTTCTCCTCAACACCTGCCCCCCCCCAACACCCACACATATACACAAAGGAGCTAGGCCAGGCTTGTAGCTAGCCAGGCTTGTAGCTAGCCAGTAACTAGCCAGGCTTGGTTCTCAAGAGTATAGCAGAACAACTCAGGGCAGAAGCAGCTTTGGAGAACTTATGCTTCTCTAATCAAGTGTTTTCCTAGAATTTGAGGCTGGCTAAGAATAGGTCTTAATATATGGCTCGAAGCAGCCATATTTAAAAGCAATGGTTTCACTTCAAGATGACAAGAGCCCTTCATTTTGCCAGTTTGGGGAGGGAGTGAAGACATGGCTCCTTTAGAATAGACAGCAACTACCCACTTATGGGTGCATGTTGATACAGGGATATTTCATGTTCATATAGGTATATTTCATGGGGAGAAATCAAGCCTTCTCGCTTCTCTTAGTCCTTTAGTCAGCCATGCCTCTAACAATTAACAACCACAGTGCAATAATTCATACTCACACAGCACTTGACAGTGGCAAATCTTCTTCCCATTCAATAAAGGTTAATTCAGTGCGTGCTGTAATTAATGAATGGCGTGATTTTAAAGTGTATTCCCTCAAGATGCCTGGGAGGCTCGGTGAAGCGACTGCCTCTTGGTTTCAGCTCAGGTCCTGATCTCAGGGTCATGAGATCAAGCCCTGCATCAGACTCTGTGTTTAGCACAGAGGAACTCTCTCTCCTTCTCATTCTGCCCCTTCCTCCTGCTCTCTAATAAACAAATCTTTAAAAAAGTTTAAAAAGTATAATTCCCTTTGGCCTAGTAATTCTTTTATAAATAGCTCTTAATAAAATTAGACAAGTGTGTGAAGATGTATGTATATAAATGGCTACTGTAGCACTGTTTACAATAGCAAATCTTTAGAAGCAAATTAAATTAATATGGTACTAGTTAGAGTATTTATAGTGTTCATATAGTCATAAAGTGTGATACTATGAGGACATCAAAATGGTTATGTAGATCTGAAAAGATTTCTACCTTGTATTGCTAGGTATAAAAAAGTGGACTATGAAACAATACATATCATAGGACCACATTTTTTTGATTTTTAAAAATTTATTTTTATGAGCGTGAGTGAGTACGAATGGGGGGAGGGACAGAAGGCACAGCAGATCCCCACTGAGCAGGGAGTCTGATGCAGGACTCAAACACAGGACACTGGGCTCATGACCTGAGCCAAAGGCAGATGCTTAACCAACTGAGCCACCCAGGCACCCTCATATGACCTCATTTTTAATATGTGTGTATAATCATGGGAAAATAAAGTGTGAGATATGCATGCATCTAATTATTAATGCTTGTTACCTCTAGGTAGTAGGCATGCAGAAAGTTATTTCCTTCTCTAAACGTTCAGGTATCATCTAAGTTGATGTTAAAACAACAAACAGTATTGCTTTTGAGGACATGAAAGGAAATAAAACTATGTTCATTTTGAAAAGGAAAGAAGATATGGTATGTAACAACAACAGTAACTAACATTTATTGAGCAATTATTATATACCATGGCTTTAAGCACACTTATCATATTTTAGCCCTCATAACACCACCAAGAGGTATTTAATATCGTCCCCCATCTTACAGATGAGAGGAGACTGAGGGTCAGAGAGTTTAAGGGACTTCCCAAAGACACATAGCTAGGAGTGACAAAACTAGGGTTTGAACTAAGGTTTCTCTTGACTAAATCACATGCTCTTATTTGCTGCCCTATCGCCTTCCTTCTCAAGGGCCATTCTCCCTTGAAGTGCTCAATGTACCAAAGCCAACTGTTATACTTCTGAGTACTTATGCCAGAGAGACCCCATTACGAGTACAACTCAGAGCAAAATTTCAAAGGATATGCAGAACCATCAAAACCTAATACCAAAAACCCAGGGCAAACAGCAACAGCCCAAACTGGAGCCTGGTCCCTAAAATTTCACAAAGGAGAAGAGTCCTTGTTCGATGACAGCCCTTGCTGCCTCCATCCATGTATTCCTTCACAGAGTACCTATCATTTGCCAGGAACTGTTGCCTTACAATGATGAGTAAGGCAGACTCCCAGCCTTCAGAACTACTTGAGGACAAGTTCCAGGTTGAAATGCGACCAGTGACCAAGGGGCCACAGCAGGAAACTTGGAAAGACAGGAAGCAGGTAGCCAAATGCTTCTTTACTACACTTTAAAAGGATAGTATGTATATGGATTCAATTACCCAAAACCAGCAAGTGTTATTGAGCAATGACTACGTACCAGGTCCTGTGTTAGGTGTTGTCAAATTTCTTATTAGCAGTACTATTATTACTACTAGAAAAATAGCTAATATTTTATTAAGTCCCTACTGGGTTAAGTGCTTTATTTACAATATAAACTTTCACAGCCATGATTCTATTAACTTGGATTAAGGCAGAAGTTTTTATGAAAACAAAATGGAATGAATCCAACAAACATAGCTTCTAGAATTCTCCACAGATCTTTTATTCATCACTAGAAATTTGTTGGTCGTCTTAGAGTGGTTTGAATATCCAGACAACTGAACAAAACACTTTCCATTTATTCCTTTCTTATTTTTAATTTTGGATGGATACAACACACATTTATTATCTCTCAGTTTCTGTGGGTCAAGAATCCAGACATGGCTTAGCTGGAATCTTTGCAAGGCTGTAATCAAGGTTTTAGTCAGGGCTGGAGTCTCATCTCACGCTCAACTGGAGAAGGAGCTGCTTCCAAGCTCACAGGACTGTTGACATTTTTACTTACTCATGTTAAGAAACTAACATCTGACTTGGGGAGAAGTAAAAGGAGACATATTAAAGGAGTCTCTTCAAGGTGCAAGAAATGAGGAGAGTGCCCTAGTCCAGGCTAGGAGAGGCAGTGGAAGATGTGGTATTGCAAAAGCCAGGCAGAAATTCCAGTCAGAAAACAAAGGCACAATAAAGCAATTTGCCACTTAACCATGGACCCAATACAATCATATTGGCTTTATTATTTAAAGCTTCTTACAATAGCCCTGAGACCTAAATATGATGGTCATTTAACAAAGGAGGGAATGGAGACACAGGGAATTTTTTTCACAGAAATTGCTCGAGGGAACCTGGCTAGGAGAGAAAACTTCCAGGCTTTGAACCCAGATGTCCACAGCTCCACAACTTGTAGTCTTTCAACTCAGACTGCTGCTGACCAGGGCCAGCCCCATACAGCTAAAGGACCAAGCCCGCAAGATCAGTGATGGGAGGAGGGAGAGGCAGCAGCAACTTTCCCTTGGAAGCCTAGTATCAGAAAAAAAAAGCTTCTTTTCTGAAGTAGGGCCAATAAAAATTGAATTCCTAGGCTTCTTTAAAGTCCTACCTATTCTGTTGTTTCTAAACACAACTATAAATAACATATGTGTGTCTGTGTATGTAACCAACACACATGGTTATCTTTAGAAACAGAATAGGGTAGGGGTATAGAAAGATATATATACACATACATACACATTTAATTACATATGTATATTTTCACATTTTATTTAAATAATGTTCAATAATATTAATAATAATAATAATAATAGGTAGTACTTATTACCTAGTAATAAGCATTTACTGTGTGCCAGGCACAGGATTAAGCACTTAGTGGCTTAGATCATTTCTTTGCATCAGAAAATCTATATATAAATATTGTTATTGATTTACAGGTGAAAAATTAGTCTCAAAGAGATACAGTAACTTGCCTGAAGTCACACAAGAAATGAAGGACAGAATTTCAGTTCATCTCTGCCTCTGAATTCATACTGCATTGCCTTTCTACTTCTTCTCCATAGATACCACAGAAAATATAGATCAGCAAAAAGGGGGGGTGGAATCACTCACAAATCAGTAACATATCTTCCTTCTCTACAGACTTTTAAGCTACATAAGCTGCTGTTTTGATTTACTCGGTTCATTAATTATCCCATGTGTGTCTGGCCTCTCTTCCCAAAGAGCTGATAAGGCCCTTGCAGGCAGGAAGTTGGCCTTCTCTTTTGTTCTCCCCACCATCTCACCCCAACTTACATCCAGAGCCCAATGGATAGTTATACCTGTTGCTGATGAACCAGCATGAGGAGACCCAAGATCAAGGATGATAATAGAATGCTGCAGAATTTTCCAAAACATGACTTCCTGAACCTGGGGGCCCAGCAAGAGTTCACTATGTAATCTAAGACAATTAGAGATACCTGGGTAACATCCTCAAACCCCAGACCAACCTAATCTTTTATCAAGCATTCAATCAACAGGTTATAAATTTGTAAGCAGATTTCTAAAAGAACTGATACATCTTTAGGTAGGTTATCAGATGCCTGGACAAAGATGTATGTACAAAGATGCTTTCTACAATGTTATTTACAACAGCAAAAACCTGAAAACCTAAATGGCCAGTTACATAGTAGTAAATTATGTAGTAATTTAGTAGTAGTAGTAAAGTAGGAAGTAGTAAATTAAATTGCCATGCATCCATATGGGGGCTATTATTATACGGTAATTTAAAATGAACTTTTCAAAACATTTCTAATGACAAGGACAAAGAAACATAATAAGTGAAAGAATCTGAGGGAAGGATACAGACAATATGGCCATGTAGTAGGATTTCAAATATGTATTACTTGTATAATCAAAATATATTACTCTGTTAACATGAAAAAAATCAATTTATAAAAGCAAGATAATTGCAACCCTTTTCACAGTGTCTTTTCTCTTGCAATTAGCTTTGCCTTTTCTCAGACATGGTTTAAGCTGCTGCCACATTATCTCAGTTTCATTTGTAAAGTGGGGGTGAAAGTAACTACTAATCTCCCAAAGTTGCTGTGTTGATAAAATGAGTTAATGGATGTGGAAGTGATTTTTTTTCAAACATTAGAGTACTATTAACTTCTGAGCTATTATTGAGGAGATCCTAAGTGTGTTGAATTTTTGGTGATTTGCAGAAACCAATCTCTTTTGGAGCCAGGCCTTCCTGTCCATTTCCACTGGCATAATCACACTCCAGGCATTTACCACCTCATTGCCTGAATTTCCACACCAGTCTCAGAGCTGGACCTCCTCCAGTCTCTGCCCCTCTCTGCCCACTCTCCACAAGGCAATAGGAATCACCTATATGAACACATCAATCCTTTCCTCAGGCTCCCACAGAGATTCCCAAGTACTCTTCACCTACTAGAGTTGTCTTTAAACCAATTCCTCTAGGCCATTCTCCAACTATCATCCCAGGCCCCATACAGTCAGTCAGCTTTAAAGTCTTCAATATGTCTTTGGTTAACTAGCAAGCACTGTATTACATGGTAGACCTTCAAAGGGCCATACCCTTCTACTCAAAGTGTGGTCTCTTGACCAGAATCATCAGCTTTCCCTGGGATTTTGTTAGACAGGCAGAACCTCTGGCTCCAGCCAGACCTATTTAATTAAAGTCTGCATTGATTAAAGATATCAAGAGTATTCCCAGGTGATCTATATCCACAGTAATGTTTGAGAATCCCTGGTCTCGATGGCATTAAATCTATCAAGGTAAATCAAAGTGTTGACAACTCTAACTGACAGATTTATTTACTTTTTCTAAGCTGTTCTTATGCCTCTCTAATTTCTTTGTCCATCTCCTCCCCTAGATGGTAAGATCATTAAAAAGTAGTAACTTACATTTTTTTCCTTTGCCTCAACTTCTACCATCCAGAAGTCCCTCAGCAAGTGTTCATCAACTAAAAATAGTTTTAAAAGCCATATTTTAAAGTCACCATGATCAAATTTATTTCATGTAACAGAGGGGTTAAGAATATGGACAGCCTGCGATTACAAACCAGGATTTGCCACTTCCCAGCTGAGTAACCTTGCCCACTTTTCTTAACCTCTATGTGCCTCAAATTCCTCATCTGTGAAATGGAGATACCAATAGATATTTAAAAGGTTTTTGCAGGGCACCTGGGTGGCTCAGTAGGTTGAGCATCTGACTTGATTTCAGCTCAGGTCATGATTTCAGGGTTGTGAGATCGAGCCCCACCTTGGGCTCCATGCTGAGCATGGAGCCTATTTAAGATTCTCTCTCCACACTCATTGGACAGTAGAGCAACCCCAAGAAAAGGAGAGCTGTGAATTGTGTAAGACTGATGAATCACAGACCTGTACCCCTGAAGCAAATAATACATTATATGTTAGTAAAATAAAAAATTCTCTGCCTCCCCCACCTCTCTCCCTCTCTCTGAAAAATTAAATAAAGTAAAAGGTTTTCACAAGAATTAAATGAACAACATGATAGGAAGCTTTAAACAGCATCTGGCACAGTTACCCCCACATAAATTTTAGGTATTATATATATTTCCTTAGAAGATCATCATGGTAACTATTTTAAAGTTTAGGCCTTTAATAATCATGACTAGTGAATTATTTCCCTGAGGGACTATGTGCTGGGAATTTAACAGGCATAGTCTTACTGACTTCTCATAAGACTTCAGTGAGATTGATGGTAGTCTTATTTTAGAGAAGGCAAAGCTTGCACAGCTACACTTGAACTTAGATCCAAAGGATTTCACAGCCCATGTTCTCCAGTGTTTATAAGCAGGAGGCTTTATAGGCAACAGAGAAAAGAAACAGTTGATGGCTTAAAAAAAAACAATACAGAATGAGGTTAAAGTTGGTGGATTGACTATTTTGGTTACCCTGATTTTGGAAAAGGAGGTTCTAGCTTTGTAAGAGTTCATAAGCTCACTGATCCAAACAATTAGTGTTGTAGATATTGCATTCAGTGACCTAAACATGAAGCATAGTTTTGTGGAGGATAAGCCAAAGGTAATAATCTGGGCCTCTGGGATGTTTCCTTCGGTATTTCAGGCCAAGAAATGGTTAATGGCAACTTCTCTGCATGCCCAGCTACCTAGACCGACCCTAGACAGGAATTTGGTACAGACATTTCTGTGCTGGAATCAGGAAGTCTGGAACACACAGGAAGAAGAGAGGCCCACAATATACTTCCAGCACTACTGTCCTGGACATTACTACCCCTGGTTCTTCTTTCTTGCTCTAGGGATTCGCCAGTCACCACCATCATCACCACTGACAACACAACCCACTAAAGCAAACCACACACTGCTCTTAAGAGATGTCACCGGGGGGGGGGGGGGACAAGATGGTGGGGAACTAGGAGGAGGCACCATTTCAACCTGTACCCTAAAGTGAGCTGATTACCTACCAAGGTACTCCGATCATCCATGAAATCAGCCTGAGATCAGAATTATACACGTCTGGATCTCTACGGGGGCAGAAGACGCAAATGGGCAGTGTTTCTGTGTATTTGTATTTGTCCTGGTAGTATATAAATCTTATACTTGGGGTTCTTTTTGACGAGGTTCTTTTTTTGTTTGTTTTGCTTCTACATATATATGTATATATTTTTTCTTCTCTTATCATATACTTTTATCAGTCTTTTTGTTTGTCTGTTTTTGTTTGTATACTTCCCAAACCTTACCTTGGGGCCCATTTGGGCTGAGCCTTCTCTTTTATCCTTCTTTCTTTTTCCTGTCTCTCTCTCTCTCTTTTTTCTTCTTTCTCTCTTTCTTTTTTTCTTTCGTTTGGGTGGGGACTCTTGATTGCTCAGAAGCGTTCCAGGGTGCACTTTGATTGCACCACGGTCAATACATCCAGCTACATCCGTTCAGCCATCTCTCACCAAAATGACCAGAAGGAGGAATGCCCAGCAGAAGAAAAATTCAGAGGATGGGCCCTCTGCAACAGAGCTAATGGCTACCGACATAGACATTATGTCAGAAAGGGAATTCAGGCTAACAATTATCCAGGCAACAGCTAGGTTGGAGAAAGCCATGGATGACCAAATGGAATTGATTAGGGCAGAACTGAAAGCCACCAGGGATGATGTTCACAAAGCTCTCAATGAATTCCAATCTAATCTAAATTCCCTAAAAGCTAGGGTAACTGAGACAGAATATAGAATTAGTGATCTGGAGGACAAACAGATAGAGAGAAAGGATCAGGAGGAAGCCTGGAACAAACAGCTTAGAAGCCACGAAAAAAGAATCTGGGAAATAAATGATGGCATGAAACGGTCCAATGTCAGAATTATTGGAATCCCTGAAGGGGAGGAGAAAGAAAGAAGTCTAGAAGATATAGTGGAACACATTCTCCATGAAAATTTTCCGAATCTCGCAAATGGAACCAGTGTTCATGTACTAGAGGCAGAACGCCCCCCGCCAAGATTTTAGATTCTCGAAACACCTCGAGACATCTGATAGTAAGAATGAGGAATTATAATTCTAGAGAAATTCTCTTGAAGGCAGCTAGGACAAAGAAGCTCCTTACATACAGAGGAGCCCATAAGAATAACGTCAGACTGTCCACAGCAACCTGGCAAGCCAGAAAGGGCTGGCAAGATATATTCAGGGCACTAAATGAGAAAAACATGCAGCCAAGAATACTTTATCCAGCAAGAATGACATTCAAAATGGATGGAGAGATAAAGAGTTTCCAAGACCGGCAAAGCTTAAGAGTATGTGACCACCAAGCCGACACTGCAAGAAATATTAAGGGGGGGTTCTATAAAAGAGGAAAAATCCTAAGGATATCATTGAACAGAAATATAGAGACAATCTACAGAAAGAAAGACTCCAAAGATAACACGATGTCAATAAAAACGTATTTATCAATAATCACTCTCAATGTGAATGGCCTAAATGCGCCCATAAAATGACACAGGGTTGCATATTGGATAAAACGACAGGACCCATCCATATGTTGTCTACAGGAGACCCATTTCGAACCCAAGGATACACTCAGATTGAAAGTGAAGGGATGGAGAAGCATCTTTCATGCCAATGGGCCTTAAAAGAAGGCCAGGGTAGCGATTCTCATATCAGATAAATTAGATTTTAAACTAAAGACTGTAGTCAGAGATACAGAAGGACACTACCTCATTCTTAAAGGGCCTATCCACCAGGATGATCTAACAATTGTAAATATCTATGCCCCCAATATGGGAGCAGCCAATTACATAAGAAAACTATTAATCAAGATAAAGAGTCATATTGATATGAATACATTGATAGTAGGAGATCTTAACACGCCTCTCTCAGTAATGGACAGATCATCCATGCAGAAAATCAATAAAGAGACAAAAGCATTGAATGACACATTGGAGCAGATGGACCTCATAGATATATGCAGAACATTCCACCCTAAAACAACAGAATACTCATTCTTCTCAAGTGCACATGAAACCTTCTCCAGAATAGACCACATACTGGGTCACAAATCAGGACTCAACCGATACCAAAAGACTGAGATTATTCCCTGCATATTCTTAGGTCACAATGCTTTGAAACTGGAGCTCAACCACAAGGAAAAGTTTGGAAGGAACTCAAACACCTGGAAGCTAAAGACTACCTTGCTTAAAAATGCTTGGATCAACCAGGAGATCAAAGAAGAACTTAAACAATTCATGGAAACCAATGAGAATGAAGACACTTCAGTCCAAAACCTATGGGATACAGCAAAGGCGGTCCTAAGGGGGAAATACAAAGCCATCCAAGCCTCCCTCAAAAAAATTGAAAAATCCAGAATACACCAGCTGTCTCTACACCTTAAAGAACTGCAGAATCAGCAACAAATTAAACCAACTCCACACACAAGAAGGGAAATAATCAAGATTAGAGCAGAGATCAATGAGGTACACACTAGAGATACAGTAGAACGTATCAATGAAACTAGAAGCTGGTTTTTTGAAAGAATCAATAAGATCGATAAACCATTGGCCACACTAATTCAAAAGAAAAGAGAGAAAGCTCAAATCAATAAAATTATGAACGAAAAGGGAGAGATCACAACTAACACCAAGGAAGTAGAAACAATCATCAGAAGTTATTATCAACAGTTATATGCCAATAAGTTCAGCAACCTAGATGAAATGGATGCATTCCTGGAAAACTATAAACTCCCAAAATTGAACCAGGAAGAAATTGACAACCTGAATAGACCGATATCTAGTAACGAGATTGAAGCAGTGATCAAAAACCTCCCAAAAAACAAGAGCCCAGGACCTGACGGATTCCCTGGGGAATTCTACCAAAAATTTTTTTTAATTTTTTTTATTTTTTATAAATATTTGAAGTATTTTTATCCCCAGGGGTACATGTCTGTGAATCGCCAGGTTTACACACTTCACAGCACTAACCATAACACATACCCTCCCCAATGTCCATTACCCCACCCCCCTTTCCCGACCCCCATCTCCCCAGCACCCCTCAGCTTGTTTTGTGAGATTTAAGAGTCATTTATTGTTTGTCTCCCTCCCAATCCCATCTTGTTTCTTTTCTTCTTTTCCTACTCCTCCAACCCCCCATGTTGCATC
>PISX010020531.1:0-35618 GCA_004024625.1 Mellivora capensis | reverse complement strand
GCGCTACTGGGTATTTACCCCAAAGATACAGATGTGGTGAAAAGAAGGGCCATCTGTACCCCAATGTTTATAGCAGCAATGGCCACGGTCGCCAAACTGTGGAAAGAACCAAGATGCCCTTCAACAGATGAATGGATAAGGAAGATGTGGTCCATATACACTATGGAGTATTATGCCTCCATCAGAAAGGATGAATACCTGACTTTTGTAGCAACATGGACGGGACTGGAAGAGATTATGCTGAGTAAAATAAGTCAAGCAGAGAGAGTCAATTATCATATGGTTTCACTTATTTGTGGAGCATAACAAATAACACGGAGGACATGGGGAGATGGAGAGGAGAAGGGAGTTGAGGGAAATTGGGGGGGAGATGAACCATGAGAGACTATGGACTTTGAAAAACAACCTGAGGGTTTTGAAGGGGTGGGGGGTGGGAGGTTGGGGGAGCCAGGTGGTGGGTATTGTGGAGGGCATGCATTGCATGGAGCACTGGGTGTGGTGTAAAACTATGAACTCTGTTACGCTGAAAAGAAATTTAAAAAATATATAAAAATAAAAATAAATTAAAAAAAAAAGAAAAACAACAACAACAACAAAAAAAGAATATAGACAAGAAAAAGCAATCAGTGGGAGTAATTAAGCAGTTTATTAATGATTTGATTCTCACATACTTGTGAAAGTTTTAGAACAAATTATTGTGGAATATTAATTGAAGGCTTAGACTAAGCCAATTTCAAGGTGGTACATATCATTGCCTGGGATCCTGGTTTAAAGACGAGGCCCCCTAAAGTGAGAAGAGTAGAGGAACCTGCGGAGTTTTGTGTTCTGAAAGGGAGTTGAACTCTGAGAACAGTAAAAATATACACAGATTTTTTTTTATTCATTAAATAAACTGATTCTCAGTTTATCTTATTAAAGTAAGAATATCAAGGGAGTAATAATGGAAAGTTATTCTTGTAAAATGTTGAAATGTGTTACAAAGTCATAACAAAACTTTTTTATGAAAATATAACTTTTTGTGCTCCAGTGTTCTTGTATTATACAGATACCTGACTTAGTCTTCATTTCGATATAAACTGAACAAACATAAAAAAGTATAAACAAATCAGCAATACTGCTGGAAAATCCCTCCAAGCCATGAATCCTTATTAAAAATGTATGTTGGGATGACAAAAGTCTTAAATCACTGTACTCTGAAAATTGTTAACTGCAGCCAAGTGTTAATGTTTAAAGAAGCATTAAAGAGCAAAGTGATATGAAATAAAACTCATGAATTGATAGGTCAGTGGAACTGAAGAGAAAATCTAGGACAAACTCAAGTATATATGGATATTTAGTTTTTTAGAAGACATTTTAAATCCATTGGAAAATAGGAATTAATCAACAAGTGGCATTCAAACAATTGAGTAGTCATTTAGAAAAGAATTTAAGTTTAGATCTGTTTCTCATAATTTCAATATAAATTCTGGTTTGAGTCAAAAAATTTAAATGCATGTATACAAATACATAAATATTTTACATAATATACGTGATTGGTATATAGAGATAAATTTTAAAAGTTCGGTGCATAAAGATGACAAAAAATAAATACAAAAAAATCAACAGAAAAAAGGAGTAAATATCAATACAGACAGCTCATTATGGAAGGAGAACACTGAAGATGTCTGATGGATTGAAAGGAAGAGAATAGTTGGTTGAGAATTGAAACATAGAGTATGGGAGAAGAAGAACCATTTCAATCTAAGTAAAGGGCTCCTTCTTTCTGAGGCAATGACTCTGACCTTAATCCATCCCCAAAGACAGGTAGGTAGTCAGCTTCAACCTACCATTCCTAAGCAAAAAGGAGAATTTGGGAAGTAAGGATTGGCTCGGGAATACTGCAAATTAAAAAGTATTCTATTTATATGTTTTCATTACTTATAAATGCAGAAAGGTATACACACATTCTGTTCTTGTACCTGTGGTAGTTTATGTTTGTATATTTCAGTGTATATAATATTATATATAAGCTTCATTTTCTTCAATAACATAGCATAATAATCTGCCAAGTAAATTATCCAAATTTAGAACTTTTTGATTTTTCATCCTTTTTCTCCCTATAACAGTTGTGATTCCATATCTGTCTCTGGAACAACTAAGTGGTAAAAGATGCCACATACATTTAATTAAAAATAAAATGTTGCTTATTTAAAAAGCGGTGAATGTTTTTTGAAAGTCACGTGTTTTCGGGATGTTAGCCATTCTACCTCAATGTGCACTTTTGTATTTCTGTTACCACGGCTCATATCTAGTGGTATGTTAAATGCTTTCCTGTCCTCTGTTTATGCTATTTTCCTGGCTGCTTTCACAGATTCAACACCTAAGCTAATGGTCAAGTAGAGGGGTCTGTAAAATGTTGTCATTGCTGACACAAGGAAGCTGTGAGGGAAGCCATCTCACATCGTTTGTGACAGTCTCACAGCAGGGGTCTGTTCACATTTTACTCTGAAGACACTGGTAAACCTTCAGAAAGTGGGGTGCTGGAGTCAAGCTAATAGCTCTTCCCTTAATGATACCCAGTTTTAGAGATGCTGATTACTCTGACTTTTGTAGCGTGTAGAGGTTAAGAGTCTCCTATGTGAAGCTAGATTGGCTAGTTCCAAAACTACTAGTATTTTATCTTGAGCCCATTCGTTAACGTCAGTGTAATTCAGTTTCATCATTTACAAAATGTTACTGATTAATTTTTTTGCATTATGTTTATGATTAATATTCATTAACATTATTAATATTAATAACAGTCATGTGTTTAAAAGGCCTAGAGTGGTGCCTACTAATAGTGTAAGATTAAGAAATATTATCTACGTAAGAAAGAATGACAAAGCACTTAGCACCAGATAATCAAATCTGAATAAACAGATGAGACTGCCTAGGTGGGAAAGTCTCCACTAGCATATTTTGGAACTTGAGTTTAGATTGCCATCTAAGCAGTAGCAGGGCTAGTAAGAGAATGATCTTCCAAATGTTCAGGTATAATTCTGATGTTTACCAGGTATGTGGCTTTAGACAAGTGGTTTTTAACTAATTTAACTGTTAACTTGGTGGTTATTATGTCCCAACTATGGTAACAGATGCTGGGAACAGAGAGGTGAATGAAAGAGAGAAAATCTCGCTCTTTCCCAGAGCTTACATTTTAGATGAAGACTTTGTGAGATATCTAGGATTCCAGTGATTTGGGGGCTTGCCATTTCTAACCCCAAACTTTCAACCCTGGCAGATCTGTACACACTGAAATGCTGTCTCGCGTCTGTGAATCTGGATGAGGGTGCTGGCTATCTCTCTGCTTTTGCACAGTTATGGAAAGGATTACTTGCCAATCACTCTGATCCCGAGCAAAATGTAAAGGAACCAGGGAGGGAATGTATTCATATGATGGACATTAAGAAAAGAGAAAGACTCTACACAATGGAATTCTCTTATCAAAATAATTTGTATTCTATTTAACACATATTAGGGGAACTAATATACCGAGATGGACAAGCCAGGATCTCTGGCTATGAGGAACTCAGAGACTAGTCAAGTTCTAACTTAGCATGCTTACCCTGGCAGACATATGGACAAAGCAAAGTATTATAGGAACACACGGAGTAGAACTTCTCTATTTAAATCAGGAAGACAGATGGGAGTAACATAGAGAGTTATATGTGAAGTGAAGGAACAGAAGTATAGGGATTCTTGGGCAAAGACGGAGCATGGGACCTTTTAGACAGTGACAACTTGTGCAAAGCATCATATGCAAAATGCCAGATGAACTTAAAAATGATGAGAATGTACAGTGACCCACACCCCTTGTTTGTTTGTTTACATCCAAGTGCCTCCTTAGATTTTTTTAAATTTAT
The DNA here is from genome assembly GCA_004024625.1 of Mellivora capensis. Classification (NCBI taxonomy): domain Eukaryota; kingdom Metazoa; phylum Chordata; class Mammalia; order Carnivora; family Mustelidae; genus Mellivora; species Mellivora capensis. The sequence goes on along the minus strand of PISX010020531.1, from coordinate 31,740 downwards.
TTTTTTCCCAGTGTTCCAGAATTCATTGTTATGCACCACACCCAATGCTCCATGCAATACCTGCCCTCCTTAATACCCACCACCAGGCTCACCCAACCCTCCACCTCCCCAACCGCCCTTGTTTTACCAAACACCTGACCCCACACAACTCCAACTGTTTACAACCTCATCAAAAGGAATTAGCTGAATTTGATTAAAGCATGACAGTGAGTTAGAGAATAAACAGCTAAATCTGGAAACTTCAGTTAGGCGCAGATTATGAAGTTGGAGCATGCCACTTTTAAGAGTGGGGAATCTTGTCTTTCATGGAACAGGATGTCTTAGAAGGTAGATAAGCTGAGAAGTAAAGATCTTAGAACTGATTTGGGAGCTACAATCCTGGTAGCAACCTGCTTAATAGAGAACTAAAGAGATTGAAGTCGATATAACCAGATGCTGATGCAAATGTTTAAAAGAGAGAGGTGAAGTCTTGGGAAGGTCCTATTTTATTTATTTAATCCATATTCATTGAGCATCTATATTGTGCCAGGCATTTTCTGGTTTTGGGAGATTTAGCTAAATAGAATCTCTTCCTTCCTGCAACTTCTATTTTGGTGATCTGAAAACTAAGGAGACATCTAGCATCTGATATGTGTGTAGGAAATACTATTAAATGAATGAATAGGAGGTTTGGATTAATTCAAGGAGATAAGAGAATGACTTCACGTAAGAAGATTGACTGAATATTAAAACCTTAACACAGATGTGGTATATACTAGGCACATTTACTATCACTGGAGGAGAAATAAAACTAAATACATTTCTATGCCTCCCTTCAGGACATTACTGTCTAAAAAACCAGGAGGTAAGGTGTGTGTATGTGAGAGACAGAGAGATATACAAAGAGAGAGACAGAAGAGAAGAGAGAAAGAATGAATTAGCAACTTAACCACGTTGAAATGTTAGTGCCAAATAAAGGACCTAGAATGTTCTCTAGTGCTTCAAACGGGGGAGGAGAACCATATGCTAAGAAGGAAGTTTCGAAGATGAAATGGGATTTAAATGGTGATTGGGATTAAATGATTACAGAAGCTACAGATGGGAAAATGCATACCAGATGGGAGAACAATGTGATCAAAATACATGTGGAAAATGTCGGGAATAACTAAGTCCATTCTTGGGGCAGCAGAAGGAAGCTAGTCTGGGGAAAGAGGATTCCAGAGAGAACTGAGAGATGCAGGTGAAAATGAAATAGGCAAATTGCAAAGGTGGTGTGATGAAGAGAGACTTTCTTCCTCATAAACCCTCCTGAAATCCTCTCCTTTCTTTATTCTTAGACTGAGATAAAGCAGATTGTGTCCTATAGGAGAGAAGAAGATTTTCTCAGTTCTCTTAAGGTCCCTGGCTGGGTCTGAAAATCAAACTGTTAAAGAGGAATTAACAGGAGAAAAGCATATACATTTATTTAATTTATTTAATATAAATTTTATGTGAGGAAGGCCTTTGGAAGGAAATAAAGACCTGATGACACAATTAGACCTGAGTGCTTTTATGCCAGGTGGGATGCACAGTTGGTAGTTGTGGAACTATATGATGGGGAAAGAATATGAGCCATATGTAGTAAACTGAGGAAACCGTGAGGCCTGTTAGTTCAGGTTTTTCTCTCTCTTTTCAGAGATAAGGATGTTCCTTTCCTCCCGGGAAAGATATGGGGAGGACACCTCTCACTGAGGGTCTTAGGACCTGCTTCAGAGAAGGACAGAGGGAGGTCAGAGAGCTCTTCCTGCTTCCACCATTTTCTCAAACTCCTTCAGCTGCCAAAGTACCACAGTTGAGGTAGCATGTTCTGAACCCAGCCAGCCCTAAATGACATCATGCGTCAGCCTCTGCCATCCTTCACTGTTTGGCAACCACTACATCATTGGTAGCTGAAATGTAGAGTCTCTCATTATGATGTCGCCAAAGTGTGGGACTACACAGAGACCAGTTACATCTGGATTCATAAACAACAGATACATTTTTTTAAGATTTATTTATTTATTTGAGAGAGAGAGAAAGAGACAGCAAGCAAAGGGAGGGGCAGAGGGAGAGAGAAAATCCCAAACAGAGCCCAACCTGGGGCTCAACCTCACGACCCTGAGATCATGACCTGAGCCAAAACCAAGAGTCAGACACATAACCGACTGAGCCACCCAGATGTCCCAACATATGCACTCTTCATTTTAAGTCTGTCTCATGAAATATTTAGGACATTCTCACACTGAAAAATATCCATTGATATTGAATTTCAAATTTAAATTCAAATGTAACTGGATATCCTGTACTTTCATTTGCAGAATCTGTGAACTCCTCTTAGAATTATGAAAGAAATTGGACTCTGAGCAGTTCTTACCCTGTTCATTCTAAGGATTTCAAATGAGAAGTTGAGGATCTGGGATATCCCTGTTCAAATTGAGCCCATGTAATGTTTCACTTGTGTGAAGGGAAAATGATTTCTCCATAGGAGTTATCACTGTGTAAAACATTGTACAGTATTGTTTAGTTGCAAAGACGGGAAAAAATCAAAGAGAAAGAAAACAATTGTCCCCCCACCCCCCACCACCCCATTTCAGAGAGAAGTGATGTACAGATGTCAGGTGCCTTCTGTGACTGCCAGTTCCTCTTCTCAGGGTGGGCTGAGCACATGACGGGGATAAGTCTTAAAGCTGTCTTTAGCTCTAGGACTCCTATTTACTTTAATGGAAATCACTTTTCCAAGGCACCGTGCTGGTTCTGAAAAACCAGGTTAAAGGTCATCCTGCGACTCTCAAGAATAATAAATTTGCAATTTGTACTTTTCTGACCTCTAGAAATATTTTTAGGTGTTTGAGGCCAAAGAAAACAAAGCAGCACTTTGAAAGGACTGGGGAGCTATCAATTGATCAATTTAAGTGGGATTATCTGATAATTGGGTAAATACATTGTTATTGATGTCCAGAAGGAGGAAGATGTGCCAAGAAAACACTAATGCCTAGGCCTAGATTTATCTGCTAATCCTTGAAGGAGGCAGTTTACTGAGGACATGAGTAATTGCTCTGCTAACAGATTTATTCTTCCTTTAAGCCCCATTTGGAGCTTAAATCCTCCCCTCTTTCCAGCAGTTCAAGATGTGGCCTGAGTCCGACTGCCCACAGTGTTACACTTTGCAGCCCTTCCTAAGCATGTTCAGACTCCAGTTTCTTTGATTTGACATGCACTGCTCTAGCAAAAGACTAGCGCTCCAGCCAGATGTGCTTTTATGCAAGTGAACTTTGAGGAATTTTATATTTGATTGAACAACCTGGAAAGACTTGCTTCTTCTCTTTAGCTGTATTTTTAACCAGATTACTTTTAAAAAGAGCCTTAATGACAATATGGCTCAGTGGGAAAAGGCCAGGACTGGAAACCAGGAAACCAATGTTTTAATCTTGACTCTGTCTGTAATTAGCTTTGTGACCTTGATTAATCTTATTACACTGTCTAACTCTTTTGGCCTCTAATTTCTCATTTGTGAGTCTAGGGAATAGAGCTGAGATTGCTTCCAGCTCGAACTATCAATGAAGGGATAAAAGTAATTGATCTGTATTTTGTGTTGAGCATGTAAACCCAACTACCAGAATTTTTTTTATGATTTTCCTTTCTGTCGTCTTTTATAGAGATACATGTTGCCTCTACAACATGAATGCTACTTTGGCTTTCTTGAAATTTTTGCCGAGAAAGGTAAGACAGTTGCAGAGAGCAGGATAATTATTTAACCAAAAAAAATTTATGTAGAATTTTCCTGTGATTATTATACTATCCTGAAACCCCACTATATCCAACTCATTTTAAAACCAGGGTCATTTTATTAAAATGAGTTCCAAATCCAAATATATAAATGTATGTGTTTATATAGTCAAAACAACATATATTTAAATATTTTCCTATATTCTCTTATGTCAATAGTTATGTCTTTAAGATTATAAAATAATATTCTCTCATGATTATCCTTTCTTTTCATGGATTTCTTGATCTGTTTGGGCAGACTTCATACCTTAACTCCATAGCCAACCTTTCCAGAGACTTCTATGGTTAAAGTAGGCAGTACTCAATTTAAAATCCCTTCATTTTTATTTATATGTTTATTTATTTAACTATAAATTGGGTTTATTCTATTTGGAATCTTTAAAGCCATCTTCATCTTCAAGGACAGAGTTAGTACCATGATGTTGAAAGTTCTTTTTCAGCATATATCTTATTTGTGAACAAAGGACCTTGGCAAAATTCACATTTATTTTGAGAAAAATGAACAACAACCCATCAGACAATCTATAAAATAAAGAAAGAATAATCATCCCAGTTTCATTTAAAATACCTTAGAGAACGTATTAGTTATAGAGAATGTATTAGTTACGGTGTATGCTAAGCTCCTCAAGAAATATGAAGTAAGGAATACTGTGGGTCAAACAAAATAGAAATTTCTGTCCCTAATAACTAGGTTAGCAGGAAGCATGAGCAGAAGGCATGGGTGTGGTGAAGCAGCTAGGCATATGCAGAGAGCAGGTAAAAGGAAACTTGTCAGAAGCCAAGGCTGTGACCATCATTAAAAGGGAATATGTATTTCATGAGGTCATCTAAAGGCCTATGTTCCTTTGTCCTGTTGCCCTGCATTCATTAGAATGTTCCATCTACTTGGGTCATCACTGGGTCGCTTTCATTCCAGCCACACATTTCTCTACCTGAAAAATATAGTCAGCAGCTTCTTAATATAGTGTCTCAGAAGTTTCAAACATCACTCGGCTCATGTGTCATTGCAAAAGCTTCCTCACATGGTCACTCCTAATGACAAGGGAGACTGGGAAATGTAATCTGACTGGATGGCCATGCGATATGCTTTTATCAAAAAGTTCTATTACTACAAAAGGAAGTGGAGAATGAGTATGGGGGGCTTTTTAGCAGTCTCTCCTACAGAGATATCATGGTCTAATATTTATTTTTTTAAGACCTGTTTATTTTAGAGAGGCAGAGAGAATGGGGGGGCGGCAGAGGGAGAGAATCTTCAAGCAGACTCCCCACTGAGCTCAGAGCCCAATTCAGGGCTCCATCCCACCATCCATAAGATCATGACCTGAGCCGAAACCAAAAGTCAGACAATTAACTGACTGAGCCACCCAGGCATCCCTCATGGTCTAATATTTCTATTTCTAAAGATCCCACTAACAGTAGACAAAACATTTTATAATAATTCCATATGAGCAATTCAGTCATCACAAAATCTTAGTGATAATGTTTCAAACACTAGTTTTAAACTTTCAGTTCATGAAAAAAAAAATGTAAGGACAAATACTTGAGAACTTTCTTGCCAACATGAAACATTCCAGTTTAAAAGGAGGTTTACTTTTAGGATAGTCTTCTCAATGTTGCCACATCTTGAATTCTTCTTGAAGGCCTTTTCAAGCTCAGACACAGATACTACTACATTTGTGCATTGGGATTGAGACAGTCTACCCTAACTGGGCAGATTTTAGAAATATCTTCAAGATTAGAGGAAACAGGATTATTATCTAGAGATAATAATTTACTTATCTTTAACTTATCATAGTCTTATAATAATTTATCATAGTCTTTCTCGTAGCATCCATGTTCATTTCTGTGCATATGCCCCAAACCTTTTCTGTTCCCTCTGAGTAGTCTTTACTTAGATTCTGTAATACAGATTGTAGAGAGAGCTAGTCAAGTTCATAGAAACAGTTAACATTGAACAGAGATCTTCCCTGTTGACCGTCTCATGGTAACTGGCCAAGTTATGGAGTGACAGGCTCTGGGCCAGGTGTAATTTCCAGAATAATTCAGGGCCACTTCTGACAAGATCGGGCGCGTTCAGGGTAGTATGGCCGTAGACTCAGGGCCACTTCTGAACACATACCAGTCAACAACAGAATCCTCAAACAGGTGGCACTTTTATCTGGAAAGCAAAGGTGAACATTGCACATACTGTGATGAATGAAGCTAGTGTCATGTTTAATTTTATATATCCTTGATTTTAAGACACATAATCATTTATGTATTCACGACATAGAAAACCAGTGCTGCTGCTTAAAACAATTTAGTTTGGCAGAAGGTGAAGAGTGAAAACCTGGTGCATCATGTAATTGAGAAGACAAAGTAACCACATTGTTGGTAATAATAGAGATGATAACCAGCAATTGTTAAGCACATATGTGATAGAGATGATTTTTAGGTGATTTGCATGAATTAAATAATTATTGCAACCATCATTTTGAAGAACACAAGTTACTAAATATAACCAATTGAAAAATCTCATTTATTACATCTCTGGAGGTAATCACTTATACTTAAAAAAAGGGGGTGCACTTGGGTGGCTGAGTAGGTTAAATGTCTAATTTTTGGCTTCAGCTCAGGTCATGATCTCAGGGTAGTGGGATGCTGCATTGGACTCTGCACTCAGCAGGGAGTCTGCTTGCAATTCTCCCTCTCCCTTTGCCTCTCCAACCCTGCCTCAAATAAATAATCTTTAAAAAGCAGGGAAGCACACTACCTCACATAGCACATCATGTATTTTTGTAAACACTGAATCCATTTGTTTATTCTTTTCGGTCTTATTGAGATATAATTGCTGTGTGACATTGTATTAAAGTATGTGACAAAATGATGTGACATATATATATATATAAATAAAACTAAATTTATTGTGTTATCACTTGGCAATATATATATATATATATATATATATATATATATATATATATATTGCCAAGTGATAACACAATAAATTTAGTTAACATTCATCCCCTCACAATTAGTTTTTTTTTTTCTTGTGATGAGAATTCTTTTAAGATTTACTGCCTTATCAACATTCAGATATATAATATAGTATTGTTAACTGTAGTCATCATATTATACCTTCAATTCTCAAAGCTTATTTTTCTTATAACTGTGAATGTATGCCTTTTGGCCACCTTTACCTATTCTCCTAATCCCCAGCCCCCACTCTGGCAACCACTAGTCTGTTCTTTGTTTCTAAGAGTTTGTTTTTTCAGATTCCACATATAAGTGAAGTCCTATAGTATTTGTCTTTCTCTGTCTGACATAGTTCACTTAGCCTAATGCCATCAGGGTCCAACATTTCATGTTGTAAATGTCAAGATTGTCTTTTTTTTGACAGAGAAATAATATTCCATTGTATATGCATGCTACATTTTTTATCCATTTTTTAAAAATTTTTTAAAGACTTCATTTATTTGACAGAGAGAGAGAACAAGCAGTGGGAACAACAGGCAGAGGGAGAGGGAGAGGAAGAAGCAGGCTCCCTGCCAAGCAGGGGGCCCAACATGGGGCTTTATCCCAGGAATTTAAGATCATGACCTGAGACAAAGCAGACACTCAACTGACTGAGACCCAGGTGCCCCTCTCCATTTATCTGTTGATGGGCATTTACGTTGTTTCCAGGTCTTAGCTATTATAAATAATGTTGCAATGATCATAGGGATGCAGATATCTTTTCAAGATAGTAATTTTGTTTCCTTCAGACATGTACCCAGAAGTGGAAATGCTATATGATATGGTACTTCTATTTATTATTTTTTGAGGATCTTCCGTAGTGTAATTTGCGTTCCCACCAATAGTCCATAAGGTTTTCTTTTTTCTACTTCTTTGCCAACACTTGTGTCTTTTGTCTTTTTGACAATAACCATTCTCACAGGTATAAAATGATATCTCATTGTGGTTTTTCTTTGCATATCCTTGATAATCAGTCATGATGAGCACCTTTTCACATACCTGTTTGTCATCTGGATGTCTTCATTGGAAAAATGTCTATTTTGTTCCTCTATCCATTTTTAAATTGGATTTTTATTTTTTTGCTATTGAGTTATATGAGTTCTTTATATGTATCATATGTTTACCCTTTATCAGATATATGATTTCCAAATATCATCTCCTATAGATTGCCTTTTCATCTGTTGATGGTTTCCTTTGCTGTGCAGAAGGAAAAGTTTTTATTTGATCAATCCTGCTTGTTTCTTTTTGCTTTTTTTGTTCTTGCTTTTGGTGTCGAATCCAAAAACTCATTGCTGAGACCTATATCAAAGAGATTATCCCCTATGTTATCTTCTAAGACCATTCATTTTTGAAGGCTCTATTTTTTTTAGATAGGTTTTCCTCAAGCTGAGTAAGTATTCTTACTAGTACGTTTTCAATAGTACTGATTTTATTACTCTAATGAGTAAAGTATCTCAGGTAAAATACTTAAAATCTGCCATCATGCTACTCTTCAAACTCTCTCTGCTATAATCCTGCCTAGGGCTTACAGACATTTTTCAGATAACATGGCAGCCTGACTCATTGTGATTCTTTTTATCCACTTCGAATCAGGATCTGTTAAAACCTCCGGCTGCTATGTAAGGCGGGGTATGGAAGCCTCATACAGGGCTGGCTGGCTGACTGCCTGAAAGACTGGTCCTATCTCAGGGGTTATCCTAGAGCTCTACTGTTCAATTTTGTGCTACAGGGTCACAGGTTACATCCTTCTTGCCACCTGGGAAGGAGTCATCTTTCAATAACTCAAGTTGCTTGAGTTGTAGAGGCCACAACAGAATCTGTAGTATATCAACCATCTTGATAAATGTTATAAATATATTTCTAACCAACACAAAGTAGATGGGCTAAAAATAGTGAAGTCACTGTTACCTGTGGTTGTCCATCTGCATGGCAACAGAAAACAAAAAAATATAAAACATAACTTTGAAACTAAGGAGTTATAACTTTTGAATTAATTAGAACAAATTATGCATGCAGATCCAAAGGTACTAGGAGGCTTGGAAATGTTTTACTTAAATCAGTCTTGTATAAGGTACATCATGATGAAGGGGGAAGTAATCTGTCTATGTTTCAAAGCCTCTGAAATTGAGAAAATAAACTCAGAATTAGGCGATATGGATTATTTGTCATAATAAATGCCACCCAAATTGTTATATCTTTTTTCTTAGCTTCAAATTCCTCTCTAATGATCAACAAAATAATTCTGCTCTGTACCTAACAATTCCACAACCAGTTAATGACTCATTAAGATTTTATCATTTTGGTGACATGTTTTTGAAATTGGCCTCCTCAGGAGGCTAGTCTGGTGATTACAGGAGTAACTAGCAAATGTTTAATCACACACTTTCTTATCTTCCTATTAATAATAAATATCAGGAGGTAGATACATATATATATAAGACCGTATTGCTAGTTTAAGATTAGCATAAAAACTTAAAGCTTGCAATATTAAAATGCTAATTTAATTTGAACAATATCACAGTATTTGGAATGACAGCTATGTATAACTACAAGACAATATAAATCCCTATATTTCAAGCTAGAAGAACTCATTGATAATTTGATAATACCCAATTAATGTCATCTTCATGGAATCTGGAACCCTTCTAAATAGCACTATTTCCTTAAATAAAGTGTTGCACAGTATTGTCTTTCAGATGATTTGTGACCTCCAGTATTTGAGAAGTTAATTGTTAAATTATCTATCTCATTTATGTCACACATCCAGGGGCTCCAAACAAGGATTATCCCTCTAAAAACATCTATTTACCTGCTTAGTTACCTTAGTCTCCTGATTATTAAATGCGGATGGTAATAAGACTGAATTCTGAGTAAATATGTATGGCTCTTTCTGGTGTCTTTGAGAAAATTAGGCAGTATCATGTTTACTTCTAAGAAAAAGGGTTACCACTAATAATCTGTTCAGGCATGAAGGATTTCTGTAATCGCAGCCCACCCTTCGCATTGGTCAGATATCCTTTTGGTCAAACAGCAGGTATTTTCTTGAGTACCTGCTATGTGTCAGGCACTGATCTTTAGCCTGAAAATGCTCACCTTGGACACTGGTGTGGCGTACATGAGAGATGCACTGGCCTATAAGGCACACCTCCTGAATGCAACACACAATATGCCCGCTGTTGCTTCATTTTCCTCTGACACTCAAGAAAGAGTATCAAGATGTAACTGAGTATTGTTGTTATACAATAATATTGAATATTGACCTTACTGTAACTTCTGTGACATGAATATGGATACTTAAAATCATATTAGTAATAAATTGCTCATGACATGCCAAGACTGGCTAGCATGTCAAACTCCACTGCTCAGAACCAAAGTCTTCTGAGTCCTTTAAGTCCAAATGAACTTCTCATGGTCTCTCTATCTGTACCATTTTCATTCTTGCCCCTGTGACCCTGATCAATGTCATTCTCCATCCTAAAAACTCCTTCCTCTCTGTGACAAGAATCCAGTATCTATCCATCCTTCCAGTCACAATTCAAACCTTCTCTTATTTTCTTTAACCTTCCTCCAATCATTTCTGCAAGTGAAATCTTCTCATTCATTGAATTCCCATTTTCAGTATTTATTGTACATCTATAATGTATAAAACATGCTCTGACTGCCTGTTTGATTTGTTTCAACCGGCACTACTTAAATATGCTTAATAGGGTTTTCTCTATTTCTGTATTGAAATGCTAACCTTACTTTTTAAAAACCATAATGGAAAGGAGCCACACATGTCTTTCTTTCAGAGTACATAGCATGACGTAAAAAATATATAGCACTTGAAATTCATGTTGATAGATTGGTTTATGCTGATAATAGTGTTCTCTGGCCATCCATGCTGATATGTCTAAAAGATAAAGGTGAAAATCTCAGCAGCACTTGGGAGATTAGAAATGCAGAATTTTGGAAATCATCTCAAACCTACTGAATCATCGTGTATATATACCACATCTTCTTTATCCATTCATCTGTTGATGGACATCTAGGTTCTTTCCATAGTTTGGCTATTGTAGACATTGCTGCTATAAACATTCAGGTGCATTTTTAAAAGACCCCCAGGTGATTGTCATGTATATTAAGTTTATGGAGCACTGATAAAACTGAAGCTCAAGAATTTTAAATTTTACAATATTCAGAATATATAGAATATTTACTACTTGGGATACAGAATATTTACAGCATTTGCTTAATGGTATTACTCAGAAATAACTCTTTGCCTAAAACAAAAATCTAAAGGGAAAACGATTATTTCCTGTTATTAATCCCCTATTTTAAACATCAGTAAGCATGTCATATCAGTATTATACATGCACTGTATAACATATAGTGCCCAATATATTCTTGTGTCGATGTGAAGACTAATATGTAAAAATGACGACTTGTCAAAAGGCACAAGGCCAGTGACCTACATGTTGGATTTTAACCAGTTAATCTGTTACATTTTACTTAATATACTTGGAAAGCCTATAAAGCACATAGTATTTTAGTGATGAGGAAACTGAAGTTTAAAGCAATAACTAAATGTCCTCTTAATCATTAGAGCAAATAAATAATCAGAGATTCCTCCATAATATATCTGTTCTTTGACACCATGTTCTTGGGCATGGTGTTCAGGGATCACAACCTCCCATAGAACAGATTACCAAAGATGTGAAATAGAGAATAAGCATGGCAAGTCCAAGGAAGTCAAAGAAGTTAAATTTGGAAAAAGCATGATGGAAAGTAATGTATATTGATGCTGAAAAGGAGGCAAGCTTCATTTCATGGGCTAAGTTATAAATTTTATTTTTTTTCTCAAAATAATACTGAATCGTTTTATTTTTTTTATTTTTTTAAAGATTATATTTATTTATGTGAGAGACAGAGGTTACAAGTAGGCAAGTGAGGCAGGCAGGGATTGAGAGGAGGAAGCAGGCTCTCTGAGGAGCAGAGAGCCCGATGTGGGGCTCGATCCCAGGACCCCGGGATCATGACCTGAGCCGAAGGCAGAGGCTTTAACCCACTGAGCCACCCAGGCGCCCCAGTACTGAATCATTTTAAATAAGAATGTGATATAAATACATGTTTTGTATTTGAACAGACTACTCTAGGAGCATTATGGAGAGCATGTTAAAAAATAGAATGAATGCAAGAAGACCAGCTAATATTTTATTGCTGAACTCTAGACCAAGATTAACGGCAGCTTGGATTAGGGGATTCATCATTAAAAACATGGAGAGAAGCAATTGAATTTGAAGATGAGAATTAAATCAATAGGAATTGGAGATCGATTTGGTATATTGAATAAAGTTAAAAACAAGTCTCAAAGAAGAGTTTAAGGTCTCTTGTCTGCTGTTTGAATAGATCAAGTCATCATTCACTGAGATAAGAAGCCCTAAAATAATAATTGATAACAGACTCGGAAAGACAATATTGAGTTTAAGGTATATTTGAACAATTAAAGTTGAGAAAATACTTGAAAATATAGGCCAGGTCTTAGAGGAGGCTTTGAGCTAAACATACTAGATTATGAATTGTTTGTATGTAGAATGGAAAGTATTGTGGTCCTAAGATTGAATGTTGAATGATGCCAACACTAATAAACCTGCAACAGAGAAGGAGAAGTAGCAGATAAAAAGGAGGCAGGATAATATATCACCTTAGAGACCAAGGGAAAGGCAGCTCTTTCAGTAAGGAAGACCTGTGTAAAATTAAGAACTGAAATATGTTCATTGGATTGAACAATATGGAGGTCACTGGGGATTGTATTGAGAGCTATTTTGGAAGAACATTGGGAACAGAAGCTAGAACTGAATGGATTTAATAGTAAATGATATGTGAGTAAATTGAGATATTATATATGGAAAATTCCTCCCAGAAGTTTGTTGATGATGAAAAGGAAAGGCATAGAAGTGGGTAGAAGATAGGATATAAAAATGGGATTTATTTTCCATCGTATACTTAAGATGAGAGATATATGGTAGTTTCTATGTGCCTATGGGAAGAATTCAGTTAAGAAAAAGAAAACTAGAATATGTATATGTATACGTGTATGTGTGTATACATACACACACATATATTACACATACACACACATGGCAAAAGGAAAAACCAATCTTGAAAGATTCCTGAGAAAGAGAAGGAATAGGAAAACAAGCCTAGGTTTTTTGGATTGCTTCATTCTACCAGAGATGTTATGTGCTGCACAGAAATGGCCACTGGCTTGATATGGTTTGTAACATACTTTGGTCAATCTGCATTTGCTTCTATAGCTTTTGGTGTGTCTGATTTATGAATAGTAGCAATTCATCACAGTTTTTCAATGGGCTGTGTGCCACACACACACATGACCTACAGCATTTTGTTCTGAAATAATTTTAGGTTTTAGAAATTAAAAATTAATAGAGATTTCCCATATACAATTCATCTAGCTTCTCTTGATATTAACATTTCACATACTGAAATTGCACTTACCAAAACTAAGAAGTTTACTTATATGTTATCCTTTATACATCACAAAATAGTGTGTGGTTATTTTAGAGGTGAAAAAATTAATCCCAAGTTCTACAGTTAAAAGTTTGTTGGGGTGCCTGAGTGGCTCAGTGGGTTAAGCCTCTGCCTTTGGCTCAGGTCATGGTGTCGGGATCCTGGGATCGAGCCCCGCATCAGGCTCTCCGATCGGCAGGAAGCCTGCTTCCCCCCTCTCTCTCTCTGCCTACTTGTGATCTCTGTCTGTCAAATAAATAAATAAAATCCTTAAAAAAAGAAAAAAGTTTGTCTAAAAGACCTGAAATTCTAACCTCTGTATCAGTGTTTTCAAAATGTCAATGATGGACTGATGTTGGTTTTTAAGGATATTTCAAAAAAAAAATTATTCTATTAAAGGTCTGGTCTTTATTCTGAGGTTTATTTTTATTCCCTCTTTTGAGCATGAACACTTGCATACACACACACACACACACACACACACAAATGAAATAGTACTGAGAATTGATAGCTTTTCTTTAATACTGTTTAATTGATAAATATTGGCAATAATATGCTGGACACATTCACTTTTTTTAAAAACTGCCTTGAAAATCCCCATAATTTGGACACCATTTGGTTTAGTTTATCTTCTGATCCAGCATCATTTCAGAGCACATAATAACTCTAAAGGATGGTTCTCGGGCATAATTGCATATTTTTGTATGAGCATGTGTTTGTGGAGAGAAAACATATTGTGTAAAGATATATTTGAATGATATTCCACAAGACTTTTAAGTTCAATGCCAACTTGTTAACTCTCCTGAAACTATGGACTATAAAAACAAGAATTGTGATTGCAAACAGTAAAAACTTAGCAATATTTATTTAATAGGTGAATAAATAAATGCTTTGTTTTCAGGGTTTTTTCTTTATTGGAATGGAGATTGGCACCCTTGATTGGCTAGGGATCAGGAAAATTTGCCTAATTCCCTCTCTGGCAAGGTCACTCATAGTACTCTCCAGGAGGAATTAAGGAATGAGAAACATTAATCTGTTAACACATGATACAATACATTTTGTGTACATAGAATTCTATTGCAGGTGACAGGAATATAGTAATCCTCAAAAAGAAAGAAGTTTCCCAATAATGACACATTCTGCAGGGTGAACAGATAAATGCTCATGAATTTCCCTTATCCATCAAATGAAGCAGTGTTAGAAAATTAACCTTGTGCAATTTAAGAGAAGAAAGCTAAAATAATTTGATTTACTTCTTGGAAGTGCTCAGAAATATATCATTTCCTATCAAAATTATGCTACTTATCTCTGAAGCATTGCCAATCCAATAGCTGAAGAAGGTGGTGGCTTACTATGGTGAAAAGTGATTGTTTAGTTGATTATATCCAGGGCCTTTGAAAGACTAAGTTATCAAGTTCCTCTTCTTCTTTTTTTTTTAATCATATGTGATCACTAGACTCCCCTTTGTTTTTTTAAGATTTTATTTATTTATTTGACAGAGATTAAAAGTAGGCAGAGAGGCAGGCAGGGAGAGAGAGGAGGAAGCAGGCTCTCCGCGGAGCAGAGGGCCCAATGTGGGGCTCGATCCCGGGACCCTGGGATCATGACCTGAGCTGAAAGCAGAGGCTTTAACTCACTGAGCCACCCAGGCGCCCCTAAACTCCCTTTTATATATGTTTTCATTTTCCTCTAAAGTTTCTCATAACTGATGATTACCAGGTTATTTGTGTATGGGTAAGAAGTCCTTTGTTCTAAAATCATCTTTTCCTTCTGGCCTGATTTAATGTTTGCAATATCACATTTTATCACCATGGAGATAACTGTAATGTGACAAATATTGGAACAAATCAAATAGGAAGAGCATGATTAGAAAGCAGAATTAATTTTGTTTAAGTGAACAGCCTCACAGTAATCAACTATATATGTATATATCAGTTTGTTTAAAATAAGTATTTTGCGGGGGCGCTTGGGTGGCTCAGTGAGTTAAAGCCTCTGCCTTCGGCTCAGGTCATGATCTCAGGGTCCTGGGATCGAGCCCTGCATCGGGCTCTCTGCTCCATTGGGGAGCTTGCTTCCTCCTCTCTCTCTGCCTGCCTCTCTGCCTACTTGTGATCTCTGTCTGTCAAATAAACAAATAAAATCTTTTAAAAAAATAAGTATTTTTTTAAGATTTTATTTATGCATTTGACAGAGAAAGAGAGCAAAAGCAGGGGGAGCAGTGGGTGGAGGCAGAGGGAGAAGCAGGCTAGGCTCCCTGCTGAAAAGGGAACCCAATGTGGGACTTGATCCCAGGACCCTGGGATCATGACCTGAGCCAAAGGCAGACACTTAAACCAACTGAGCCACCCAGGTGCCCCTAAAATGTATTTTTTAAAACATACTGACCTCTTTTCACTAAAAAAGACTTTTAATCATATGGCATTAATGCGTATCCAAGTATAGATTCCTCTTAGAATCTATTTCGTATTTTATTTTTTTCACTTAGTGACACAGCTCCACTTGTTTAGTAGAGTTAATCTTTTCTTAAAGATTTTCCTTTAAAATTCTAAATAAGCACAGGAAATTGACATGTAAGTCTACATTTGGAATTGCTTCTTAACCTGCTGAGGTAGTATGATATATTAGAGAATATTAGGGAAGACTTGAGTTTCAGTGTTAGCTCCACCATTCACTAGATTTACTAGTTTTATAATTTTCAGAAAATCCTCTTGTATATGAAAATCAGATTAAGCTACCTGATTATATCTATGGAGCACAGAGACTATAATTCTCATAACTACTACATTCTGTGTGTTTTACTTCTGGGTTGAGAGAGGAAAATCAAAATCCAATTATGTTCCTCCATTCTCTCCCTATTTCCTGCCACACATATGATAAGTTTCGATCAGTCCGAGTCCTTGGATGGACACGTGGATCAGATCACCACGGGACATACAGGGTGAGTACGTGTCAGACCATCACGGATGTACAGGGAAAGTAAGGGACAAATCTTTGTTATATGAAGCCACTGAGATTTGGGACTGCATTTGATATAGTTTATTACAACACTAGTAGTTATTGCCTATAATATTATGTATCCCACAAAATATGCTTGGTAAAACAATGGAATCTCAATATTAAAAGTACATGAAATATATCATTAATTATATATTTACACATATTCTTGGCTCACCTTACTTCTTATCTCTTGGTATTTTCAAGGGCTGTTACTTTCTCCATGTCGTTTTATGTTGTGCATTTCCATGAGGGAGAGTTCTCTTGACTACAGGGAATGCACAAAACATTATTAATCTCCTTCCACTCATCACCCGATATAGCTATAAAATACAGATTTGTTATATTTGTCTTTATCTAGTTACCAGTCATTAAAATGTATTTAACTTGAACCCATTTATTAAAAAAAGAAATAATTTAGTTGTGTTTTACATCATCCTCGTACTTCAAGTACATCATCAGATTAAACTCCTTCAACGTTGGATTTTTATTTAATGATTTTGTTCACACTATGGAAAATATTAGTGGCAAAACTGGAGTTCTTACCATGATGTACAATAAGTATTAAGTATTGAGTTTGACAAAATAAACATTTTTTAGAATCATCTTTTAAATCACATTAGTAAATTCATCTTTAGGTCAGTTGGATTAGGAATACCAGGTAATGACTAAATTTTATCAATGAAGTTTAATTTCCCTTAGCATTTTAATGTACCTGCAAATATTTGTTTTTGTTCCATGGTATGTCTAATAAGACAAAAGTAAGCATTAACCAAAATAACATGTTGAAAGCACTCTGCACTGTAAACAATATTATTGGTATTATTGAAAGACTTCAAATATTATAGACTTCATGTAAACATTTGGGAATGAAGAAGGCAGCCATTGCATTCTCAGTGCATTCTATCATACAGAAAGTCCCTTTGCTTTTTTGCAACAGGGTTTGCAGCAATAAGACTGTCAGGCTTATCAATAATCACAGACCACCTGATCTTTGTTTTCCAGGGATATCCAGTCAGAAAAAAAGACAAAGTAGTTCAGAAAGTAGGACTCCTCCAATGTCTTGTTTTAGTGACTATTTAACAAACTTCTTTCTAGGTTCTCTTTTGGAACGGAATTAAAACTTATTTCCTCTCCTGAATAAAGCTTAACAAATCTGAATTTCTAACCACTCTCTAGTTTGCCACTAATGTTTCTTCATTTATTCTTCAATTAATATTTCTGGAAAAAACTTGGAAGTGCATATGGTGGCACACAATCCAATCATAAGAACATTATACTTGGAGAAATGAGCCAGAACTGTTGTTTTTTTATTCCAACTAAATGGTATCATGATACTAACTAAGCAGTGTGTGCTCTCAAGTTGCAGAACTGTGAGAATGCATATTCTAATGAGCCTAGATTAGTTTTCACGTATACCTGCTGACACAGTGCTCCTTCACGTGCAGCATTTGTCCTAGATTTTCCATTTATATAAGACATTGTTATATTCAAGACTTTGTACAGTGCAAGAGGATATAAAGGTAAATAAGAATGGTTCTTCATTTCAATGATCCCATTCTTGCACGAAAGGTTTTATGTACGTATGATGCTGCCTGAAGTTATCCTTATCCCAACTCAGTGAAGCTCAGTGGAGGTGACTGGAGAAGCTGGAAAAACAGAATAGATTCTGGGTTATTAGTAGGATTGGCTCATGCTAAGTCTTTTAAAAAGATTTGAAAAATCTATATGCCAGTTCTAAAACAGAAGGAGGAGGCGAGAAACAGGCAGTGAGTTCAGAAGATCACCAGTTTAGCAGACTGCATATGGAACATAGTAAGTAGAAGCATCATTCTGCATAACTTTGAGAGAATCAGTGTATGGAATTTATGTCTCAGAATCTATGGTTTGGCTTACAGGGTAAGTGACCCTGGAGACAGTACAGACCCACGCGTGTGGGATGAGATGTGAGCACAAGTGCAGAATGATTAAATCCTGGATTGAAAAATCAAATTGACATGTTGAGATAAGGGCAGTGGTTATCAGCTACATGAATTAGGGCAAGTTATTTAATCTTTCCTTAACTTAGATTCCTTATGTGAAATTTGAATATATGAAATAATGCTTATGTGAGGTATAAATTAGATAAAATACAACAGTTTATGCACTGTGTCTAACATATACCAACTATTAATATATACTAGTATTATTATGGAAGAGAAAATAATATGAGATGGAACCATATATAAAACCAGTCATTTTCATGAAAGCTTGGCCTATGTATGACCTGATTAGGTCTCATCAAACTTAACTTTCTGAGAGTAATAACTTTGGAATTAGGAAGTATTTGAAAGATGGGACACAGTGACTCTGGTAATTAATGGAATAAATTCAAATAGAATTCAGCAGTAATTGTATTTGGTATTTAAATGTAGATCATCTTTCAATTGCTTTGCCTTCTCGCTAATTGCCCTCTGGTATGTGTAAAGTATTGTAAATCTCAAGAGTTCTGGTGACTCATATTATGGAAAGAAATTTAGGATTTTACCTGGATTTAAATGGGTTCTGAAATAGGTTTCTGAGCAGAGGCATAAATCAAACTACTGTTTATCTAGACTGGTCAGGGAATACAGTGATCTGGTAGATTGAATATTTAGGTTAATAGGCCATTAGAATACATACATACCATGAACTAATTATGCATTTCAACACTTAGGCTAAAACTAAAGTAAAAAAAAATAATTTTTGTATGTTTAGAGGCCACTTGGAGTTCCTACTAAGTTTTGTATTCACCTTGTGGGCGTCACTCATTTTTTAACCTTACTTAGACCTTCTCCAAGCTGAGTTAATGTAGCGTGAATTGATTTTTTTTTTACCTGTAATTTCAGTCTCTGCGCTTGTCCAGAAATTCTCCACTGCTGCATCCATATAACAAAGCATGGACTCTGCCCTAAACTGAAGTTGCTCAGCACTTTTCTAGGGGAAAAAAAGTATCGGGAAGAATAGCTTTCAGTATACATTTGTGGTATCCCATAATGGACACATCCTCAATATTACTGATGGTCTTGATTTTAATAATTAAGGAGACCGTTTCTTCTCCATGCTTCTCAACAGTTCTTCCCAATGTTCACTTTTCCTCAAGTCTCCTGCAGCCTCCTGCCATCATCTCTGCCAAAGGGTCACGTGGCATTGTTTCACTGTTAGAGAGCAGAGATTATGTGAGATGAACACAGACCACCTCCTAAACCCATGTGCTCCTTTACCTGCATCTGCCCCAGTTATTAACCCTTTGCAGCCTTCTTAGAGGGAGGGCTTACCCTGTTATTGTCCCTAGAACCTGCTTAGAAAAAGTTTTTAAAAAATTACTCTTTGTTCTCCTAGTGAACCTAAACATTTATGACTTATTCCAATAAGGCAATGCTTACCATAGATGGATAAATGATTATTGCACTTACACTAGTTTATTAATACCTTTGGAGCTGTGGGTATTGTATTACATATGAAACTGAAAAATATATTAACACATATATGTATTTATAAGAGGAATTATTCTGTCTTTGAAAGAGGATTAAATATGTAAAGTATGTATTTGATAACAAGGGAGAAAGGAAAGGAAGGAAGGAAGGAAAGCAAAGGAAGAAGAGAAGGAGGGAGAGAGGAGGAAGAAGGAAGGAAGGAAACAAATTTTTCAAAAGATTTTATTTGACAGAGAGAACACAAGAAGGGGGTGGGGAAGAGGGAGAAGCAGGCTTTTCACTGAGCAGGGAGCCCAATGTGGGGCTCCATCCCAGGACTCCAGGATCATGACCTGAACCAAAAGCAGACATTTAACCGACTGAGCCACAAGGCTCCAGAAAACTTTTTTCTTCATTGCATAATGTACAGTTACATGTCTGTTTCTCCTGTTCTTTCCTCATTAGCAAATTAAGAACAGTTTCCAGTCTACCCATTTGTTAACCTTCTGTTAGAAGTGAATTTTCTTAGAAGACGTACCTTTCTAAATTATTTCACCGTATTTTGATCATTTATAACACACTTTATATGAAACTAGCACTTTTCTCAATAAATATTTCTCACAAAATTACATGATAAGTTCATGAATAACATTTTTTTCTTTTCACATACCCAACAGCAGCAAGTACTATTTTTTGATTAAACACTCATTTAAGCCTAACCACATAAGTAAATGGCAAAATAAAAAAAATTATTGGACTTGGGGATAGAAATGCTTAGAATTTCTATAAAAGTTATTCGTCTCAGTAACATTAGTAAATCTTATTGTGATGTTTTAGTGATGAAAAAAATTCTGGCAATTTTTTTTTTTTACTTTTTTTTTTTTTTTACTGCAGTATGCCTTGTGATTTGTAAAAATGTTGATATAGGAAATGAGTTCTGTTCAGAGATTCATAACTGGTAAAATTATAGCAATAAGATTAATTATGTTAGTAGTTTGAAAGGTCTATTCAGAGTTCTTATTTCCATGGCAAATCTGACTTACTTAAATAGGGGAAATATATTGGCCAGTATGAGCTTGGAATCCCATTTCTCCTAATTTAATACACCAAAAACTTCATTCTGGACTGTGTTCTGCTTGGATCTACATGAAGCAGCTTCTGACTTTTTCACTTTATTCAGAAGAACAGGCATATATTCTAAGATCCACTTGTTTCTACCCGGAATACTGACACTGACTGATTTCTGTGGCTTTCATTTCCTTTATCTTTTCACCCTAATGAAGTGAAGGTCTTGTGGGTTCTAAAAGGAAAACGTTGTTTTAAAACCTCATCAGTTTGAAGTCTCAAAGCCCTTATTATAAATAAATATAAGGGACATAGTGTTATGAAACAGATTCCAAAATTAGTGTCAGTTTGATTATTTGTTTTGTAGTGGATATTGAAGAAAGCCACCTGAATATGACGGCAGAACTCAGTTTTTCAGCTGCCAAATGTATTGGCTGTTGATGTATCACTTTTGAGTCCCTTACTGGGAAAGCCATCCTCATCTATCAACTGACTGACTGAGGCAATATGAACAGATCCTTGTTTGATGGAGCACAGTTCTATAGGGCCATCCCCATTTTATAGGTGATGAATCAAATGTATGGATCCCCTTACATTTGACTGAAATCACCAATACAAGTATATGTAGTTCAACTTCTGCCTTTGCCAAATCCTGCTTTCCTCTCAAAAGTCTGTTTCCCTGAGAAATCAACCATTTGGTGTCCAAAAGTAGTTGTAGGAGGCAGACCCTAAAATGACTTTTTGAAGTTGGATGATAATTAGGAAAATGAATTAAACTGTTAATGATGATGGACTTGGGTGAGGCAATGAGAAAGGGAACTGCACTCTCAGACAGTTGAGAAATACCGAAGGTAGTAATTATAAGGACCATGTTGCTGTTGCTGGGACAACTGATACGTTAGAGAAACAAAATGAGAGATTGAGGGTGATTACTCATCAATTCCAAACTCTTAGTCTTCCGGTATCTTTCCAATAAAGATATTTTTATCTTCTTTTGCCAAAGGACAGAAAAACTTCAGAACAGGTCTGGGACTTAATTATAGTTATAGAAGACTTACAGAAGAGGTTGAATTCTCAGACTCTAAAAATTATAGACACCAAGGTCAGGGACTGGACTGAGAAGTAATGGAACCCTGAGACATTGGGTGAACACATCTGGGTGAACATGCTAAGAATTTTAAATCCTCAGATTAGCCTCGAATCCTCTGAGACTTGAAATCACTCACTTTTTGATGCTAAAGAATGATTAATCCCAGTGGTATTCTGGTCAATGTTTGACCACCATCTGAAAAAAAATCAAATCAACAAATGAGCAAAATCCTGCTTGGTAGCATTTGCTAACTTGCATGATATAAACATTCACCCTATGGTACATTTCAAGCTACCAACAGCTTGAACAGTGGCTCACAAAATTCCTGGAATATTCAGCAATTGTCTCTCATGAGCTGGAGCAAGCCAACCCTGGTACATCACAGAACCAGGTAATAAGTGTCCCACTCATGATCTCTTCCCCTCACCACCACAAAAAATAGAACATGACACCAAGTTAAGTTATAATATAACCTGACTGGGGACATGCTTGGTTAAGAAAGGAAAGGGACTTTGTCTTGAAGGAGCTGCTTGATTTTGGCAATAGGTACAGTCAAGTACAGAGATTGACTAAATGGCACTGGCTGACTATGAGCTGACAATGGGACTAGATCTTAGGGTGTCAGGACACAGGATGATGGGCCAGAACATAAAGTTGGATGGAGAATATATTGATACAGGGACACTCTTCAGTGATACACAATTTATCATTCTGGAAAGGACCTTGAAAGATGGCACTAATTCTTTGCTGGTATGGTCTTAGAGGTTTGGAGAAAGCAAAGACCCGCACAAAATGAAATAGAAATTTCAGAACTGCCATGGCAGACAGGTGGATCGATGATCAAGAGACTCAGAGAGATGGACATACCCTGCATACCATAGTATTGGCAGAACAAATGATTATGGACTATGGAAGAATCCGGAAGATACTCTATTTTCCAAAGTGATCATGGCACATTGGTGAACTGGACAGAAATACTCTTCAGAAACAAGAAAACTCTTCCAGAAACTTCTCTGGAGACCAGGACAACTGACAGGAAATGCTGTTGTAGGAGTGGTCTTCCCAATAACAATAAAGATCATAGGATTGCAAAATAATGGAAGCCAGGTGGTGACATTTACCTGACAGAAGCCAAGTTAGTGTTGTTATCAAAACAAATAGCAAAGACAGAGTGGCAGCTTAGGTGTCAGAACCACAGAAAACTATGGAAATGCTTTATAGGAAGTGTAGCAAGTACATTAGAGAACTTGATAGGACATGTTTTCTAGGGCTAGGGTGGTATTGATAGATACTAAGAAGATTCAGAGGCCTGTCATATCAGAGAGTGTTTTACATGTCCACTGGTCTGAGATTTTATAAAGCATCCTCTTTAAAATTAAAGGCCATGCCTAGTAGACCTCTTCACATTCTGGAGGCACGAAATTCTACCCTTTGGAATCTTGCCCAAACTCATTGACTGAATGATATGAAAGATTGCCTGGTTTGAGTGTAAATTGGCCTCTGAAGCATACCCAGGCTGTGATGCGGGACATTCTGCCTCATGGGCCATGTGACTTAGTCTTCTGTATAGTTTTTGAGATATGTGTTATGGGGAAAAACCTTTCATGGAATTTATAGCAAGCACCAATAGAAGAATCATAATGTAAACTTGTAAGATTCTGGAGTGGGACAATGCAATCTGTAACAGATCATCTCAGACCAGACAGAAAATAGCTTGTAGCATTGGCTGGACCCTGATGGAAATGGAGTGCCTGGCCATTAGACATCCAGAGGCCATGCAGCTGGAATGGCCACTGTGGGATGGATTCTCTCAGTCCCACTGAATTATAAGTTGAGCAAGCCCAGTAGTATCCTTCATAAGATGGAAGTAGTACATCTGGAATGAAGGTCAAACGTAGTTGCATGACTAGGTGGCTTGAGCTTCTGTGTTATCCACCACAATTGCACCTGGGCCTCCCCTGCAGTTCACACATACGGCCATTTTGTGGGAAGGTTCCTTTATGAGTGGCTTGCAGAAGAGAAAAAAAAAAAAAAAACTAGGCATGGGTCATGGAGGTCAGTATGTGAGTGGAAGCTGAAAAGAAGTCTGTGGCTACACTCAGCCTTACTCATGGGTGTCTTTGAAAGACAGGGTTCAGGGAATATCATCCTAATAGGCAGAATTTTGGTCAGTGAACCTGGTTATCCAAATTGTGGTGAAAAATATTTTAAGATAATATATGAAGACTCCTAGTTCTCAGTGGTTTGGTCATTGAAGACTCAAGGACTTAGAAGGAGAAAAATGGGGAGGGTGAGGACAGAGTTTGGGAGAAGATGCATATTGATGGGACAGTGGTAGTAGGTATAAAACATAAAAGCATCTACCATGGAAAAGGCATTTTATATCCAAGTAAACTAAATGTCTCAACAAGTTGATTTTAGCATCTGGCCCTCCAGTGCTCACACACTAGGCTTATCAGCACAGTATCCATTGTGTCAAGAATGGAGGCTATGCATAGGCCCACTGATATGTATTTCCACAGCCCTCCCCCCAAGATTTCTCTAGCTCTGCTGCTACACATCCAAACTTCCAACAAAAAGGAACAGTTCTATACCCTTGAAATGATCCCATTCCTTAGGGAAACCAACCAGTTATGTTGAGGCAAGCTGACTAAATTAATCATTTCACCCTGAAGTCTCAGTAGTCCATCTTGACTATATTCAGCATAGTTTTCCCTGCCCTCCCCACCCCCACCCAGGCCTCAAGTAGCACCACCCTAAAACATTTTTTGGTCTGCGAGCACATGATACCACATAACCTCACATCAGACCAAGGGATCCATATTACAGTCAAAGCAGTATGGCAGGGGATACATGACCAGAGTATACACTGGTTCTATCTACACATACCAAAACATCCCAAAGTTGCCAAACTGAGAGAGGAATAGAATGATTATTTAGAAGTACAGACAAGGTGTCATCTCGGAAATGGTAACTGAGAGGATGGGGAGCTGCCTCCCAGGATGTACAATACACTTGAAATCAACAGTTATTGTGCAGTGTTTCCAATAGTAGTATCTATGTTCAGGGAGTAGGAGTAGGAATTGTCTCATTTATCATCACTCCTAATGGTTGGGTGTGGGCTGAAGCTGCCATCCACATGTAGAATGTCTTCTTCCTCAAGGAGGCCTTGGCTCTGTTTTTAAGGCCTTCCAAGTGATTGAATCATGCCCACCCAGAACACTGTGGATCATCTCCCTTAAGATCAATTGATTATGAACATCCTCAAAATATTGTCAGAGCAATAGCTACAGTAATATTTTATTAGATAGCTGAGGACTTTAGACTATCCTGGTTGACCCATCATAGCCACTCTTACTCTATTTGGGACTGAGGAAGGGATGTTGCTTATGAGGGTTAAAAGCTGTAGCCAGGCATTGCCCTCAGCCAAAAAGCTACTTTGCCTGAGACTGGGCTCCCTTTCTGGTAGAACCTTTCTCCAATGAGTACTGTTTGTGGGAATGCAGTTTTAGGACTCCCTGTGTATAAAACTTTTGGAGAAATTCTCTGAGAAACAACACCACTGAGATACAAAGGAAGCAGGGGTAGAAAGAGGGAGAGATTGAATTTCCCTGCAGTAACAACAGACCTTAGTCACAGATATGGCTAAATGACAGGGCATATGGAACATGCTGACTGTGGGGGGTTGTTAAGGGGGTTAAAAAAAAAGTGGGGGTTTTGTTTTGTTTTTTTAATGAAATCTCTGTTTTTGATGAAAATAGCAATGCTAACCTGAAACAAGGCTCATAGGCTTATAAATTTGCTCACCTTTCTTAGAATCTAGGCCAGTAGATTCTTATAAATAAATAACTAGCTCAACAGTAGGTAAGGACTGTGATGTTGTAAAGGAAATCAGATAATATTCACTTTCTAGAAACTATTTTAAGACTTATCATAATTTCCAATTTGAACTTGAAAGCAAGCCATAGGGTGACTCTTCGTGGAATACATACAGAGGAAGGCAGGCAGGCCATGGAGGAAGAGTCCAACTGAATGGTTTGCTCAGCAACAATCTTATCTAGAAACCCAGCATTTCTCCTCCCCTCCTGTTTCTCTTTGACAAAAAATAAAGTGAAAAAAAAATAAGAGTGAACTCTAATATATTTGGAAGTTAACAGAATCTAATCTGAGCTTGATTCATTATGACAGACGGTGGGTGGTATAAATACCGGGAAAGATGCTATATTCATGCAAACTGACAAATCCTTAGCTTTACCTCTAAACTCATATGTCTTCCAGCTAGCTCATGCATTCTGCACTCAAGTTTGAACCATATGCATCCCTATCCAGTAAGTTCAGGAGAAAAGCTTATTATTCATGAATAAAGATAAGTACTTTCATAAAATTTCCTTCACCAATGCAATTCATTAGTCTACCCTAAACAGAGTAGTCACCAACTGTGTTCTTAGACAATTATCGACCCATTCCATGAATTATATATACATTATTTGTGCATGCGGCCATGTCCTGTAGTTTTCATAGTGCAGTGTTCTATTTCTCTAACTCAAATCGTGATATGGAACAGAGAAGAAATCTTGATTCAAAAACCATTGTCAGGAACCATTTAATTTATTTGAATTATTTGCATGGCATTAGATTTTTCACTTGCGGGGCTCTAAATCTTAGGCGTTCTCAAAGTGACCAGTGTCTTTAGACACTGTAGTGTAGTAGTAGTAGCACTTTGAGGTTGCCATTCCCTAACACTGCCGTCAGGACAAGTAAGTAGGGGCTTTCCTGGCAAGATACATGAAGAAGCAATGATTCCCCAGTGTTAAGAAGAGCTATAGACTGTCAAGAAAGAAGGTGCTCTTTTATTTATTTTGGAATGGTGTTTAGGTGATTTTCAGAAAACCAATATTAACTTCCATAAAATACCCATAAGACTTGTCAGAGAAACAATACTATTAAAATTGCTTTAACTGTGAGGAGCTCTTAAGAAATAAAAGGAAAATTATAGGCCAATAATTAATATTACATAGGGCAGTTTCAGAGAACCATAAAGTAGATTTTATAGAGCTTGAGAAACGCTTCCACCATGACAGTTGCCATCAAGGATTTTATGACAATGCAGAACCAAGTTGTAAACTCCTTAAGAGCAGAGACCTTGAAAAGTCTCCTATATACTTCTCAAACAGTCCACACTGGGCTGGGTACCCCATTGTTCTCAGACCAGTCACCATAAAACTGTGTCTGGTCATTCCCAGATGGCCCATCTCCGTATGGTTTCGATGATTTCCAATGTGAGAAAGATTTGATCCAAGACTGGCATTCCTCCACCTTTAAGCAAATGCCCTATAAAAAGAGACTCCTCTTAGGAAACTTTAGCCACCTTTTTTGTTAACTTCAGCTCAAGGGCCTAGCTCTTCTCTATCATCCATAAACTGTAGTTCACAAGAAATTTCCTTTCACTTTAAACCAAAACTAATGTACAGACCCTTTCCCTATAATCCATAACACAGGAGACAGTTCTATCTGCCTCTTCCAATGTGACCTGTGACTGATATGTAGCCCCCTTGTAAAATAATGTGGGTTTTGGTTGTCGTTGTTTTGGTTTTTGTTTTTTGTGTACTGTCCTGATCCAGTTTTGAAGCACTGGTTAGGGGCTAGTCAGGACTCTTTCCAATCAACTGATGAAGTTGGCACCCCACAAACTTCCTTCTGACACTCTAGGCCGC
Source organism: Mellivora capensis (assembly GCA_004024625.1). NCBI lineage: Eukaryota > Metazoa > Chordata > Mammalia > Carnivora > Mustelidae > Mellivora > Mellivora capensis. The sequence goes on along the minus strand of PISX010020531.1, from coordinate 4,156 downwards.
TGTGTACCAGCCCTGATCTTCCCAGGACCAGGTACCAGACAACTAGGAAGAACCCCATGCCTTGGGTCCAGAGAAGTTAGTCAAGTTAGTCAATGCACAGGGAGCATTTAAAACCTAGCTCACCCCACCCCACTTGCCATACCTATGCTGCCCCTTGTGGTTCCTGCTTGCTGCTGCCCTGTCCCTCCCTGGGTAGAAGCCCCTGTGAGTGTGCTCCAGGTTGGTAGCTGACTCTTCATTGGAGCTGTGAGTAACCAAGTTCTGCCTTTCTTTTATCCAAGTACCATTAGGTAGTGTACTGCAGACACAGGAATCTTGAAATCTTATAAATCACCCTGCCATCAGCATTATCACCCAAAATTTAAAGTCAGCCCTTCCCCTACCCATAATCTGCAAGCATCATCACTCAGTCCATTCATTCTAATCTACAATGCTATCATGGTAAAATAAATATGTTTTTATCATTTATATCATATTTTCTCATGAGATTGTTTACTTACAATATATTGCTGATAACTATTGATCCTTATTGATTCTCCTGGTCATCATCTTCCCATGGAAACTATGTAGTTGTATATAAAAATGAAAATAACCTTTTAAATAAATATAAGGGTTTTAACTTTGGTCTCTTTCTGAAAGTCGTAACATTGCCTTCTACCTCTCTTTTCCTAAAATTATCACATAAAACTACTTTATCCAGTTATCTTTTCCTGTAATTTGTGTTCCTTCATTATATTTTTCTGTTGTTTCTTCTTATTGGTAGAGATCTGAAAAGTTTTCATCAGTTGTTTATTGAGTATCATTCTCATTCAATAAGTACTAAGCTTTTACTGTGTGCTAGATACTTGAGTAGGCAGAAGATAAGCGGTGAAATAGAGACCTGTAATTTCTGCTGCTAAGGTTTACAAGCTGGTGAAGGAACTAGGGATTTACTGTCAATGCCCATTGTGTTGGAGATATTATCTCTCTCACATCTTAACTTGAGCTTCCTCATAATTCCTAAACATCCCTATTTTATTTTCTTCTAGCTTATTTTTTTCTTCATTCATTCATGCATGCATTTATTCATTCACTCTTTTTCTTCCTCAGAAAAGTTCTTATAGTCACCAATTTTTTTTCATACTAACAAAGCATACTGCTTTTTTCTTCTTTTTTTAAGTTCTGTGAACTGTCTTACCTGTCTCCAGAGATTTTCTTCTTTTCTGTATTTATTCTTCCTTTTTCTTTTTTTTTCCCCATCTGAAATCATTTTCCCTCCATCTTCTATCTCTCCATGTCCAAATTTGGCAAAACCTCAAAGATTGAGTATAAAATATCATTCATATAACTCTTCACATTTGCTTGAATGCTACACACAAATTGGGAGTTCTTTCTTTCTTTTATGAAAACCAATATTATGATCTGTGTCATACACAGTATACTAGTTACTCCATTTTTAATTATTAGAGTTTCCAGTTGTGTGAACGTGGGTCTGTGGATGTGGGTGTGTTTTTCTTGCATATCTAGTTCTGAGGGCAAGATTTGTCTGTTTCTTCATTTCCCCTCTCAGAGATGTGCTTATTGGCAGAGAGCTCAATCTTTTAGTTTAAATTTAGTTGGTACTCAGTACATATTTGTTGAGTAAAGAGATCTATGGTCCCTATCATTTTTCACTTTATTCTGAGTCAGACTGAATTCACAGATAAAAATTGGTTACCATCAAATCCTTACAGCTCTATTTCACACAAAGAGAAGTTGTCATGTGACCAGTGTTGGTCATTTATTTTGTTGTATATATTATGCTAAATAAATCAGATAAAAATAAATTAATATTCTCACTTGCTTCATAACTCCCATTTCCTACAAAATCTTTTCCAGACAGGCCAATCTCTATTTGAAAATGTAATATTAAATTTTAAAATTATGGTGTGTCTACTCAGCAGAATGTTATATAGAATTAAAACTGATGGTTACTAAGCCTATGCATCATAAACACATGACTCATGCTTATGGTATCCTAATCACGGAAATATGGGAACAGACATCATAACATGCTGTATTACCACTATGTAAAGAAATTGTTTGGGAGGAACATTTAGAAGAAAGCACTCAAATGATAGCAATATATGTTTGTAATAGTAGATGCATGTAGTTTTAATGTCCTTCCCTTATGTTAGAATATTTATGATGGGATATTACTTTTATAGTTAGAAAACTAAATGTAAAAGTAATAGTGATATAGTATCATTGTGAAAAACATCAATTTTAGTTTCAAAATATTAAAGCTTTTTGTAGGAAGATATAATAGTTAAAGAGTTCAGAAAGTAAAATCATAGTTTCACAAAATTGGTCTGAAATGCAATCCAAATTGCACATGACTTGAAGAATTTAAATTTGCAGTTACTCTCCTTATTCCAGTGCCTGGAATCTACACTGGCTTCTTTTGCTGAATGAATTCCTCAGATCTGTCATAGGCAATGAAACTAAAACTTCTGTTTATATTGTAAAGAACCCCAAGTCATCAGAATATTTCTTTGATGTAATATATATATATATATCATATACATACATATGATATATACATATGTTGATATATATAGTGTATTATATACATGTGTGTATTTATATATACATATATTATGTGTGTGTGTGTGTGTGTGTGTTTGTGTGTCCAGTTTCAGCAACATCAAATTTTAGCCATCATACTCTGGTGTCTAATTTAGAAATCAGCAGTAATTTTTTTCTTGATCTATATAAATGAATTTTGGATTGCTCCTAGTTGTAGCCAAATGACCATGTGTGAACTCCAAGGGTTGCAGTAATAAAATTCTGGTAACATAAATAACAATTATTCTGGTAACATAAATAAGGTTAACATGCCCCATTAATAAATTCAAATTAAACTAAAATGTTGAGATATATAAGAACATTCTACCTGCCATTCAACCTCCCTCTCTCTCTCTCTCTCTCTCTCTGTATATATATATATATATATATATATACACACACATACATAAAAAATTTCCCTGATACTCAGGCCTTTTTGTTCTATTCAGGCCTTCAACTGATTGCAAGAGGGCCACCCACTTTAAGGAGAGCCATATGTTTTAGACCGTCTACCAATTAAAATGTTGATCTCATCTAAAAACACTCTTATAGAAAAATTCAGAATAAAATTTGACCAAATATTTGGGTACCCCATGATCTAGTAAAATTGAGAGATAAATGTGACCACCCACAATCAGAATCTTCCTGCTTTCTAAATCTTTGACTATGATCCTTATTTAACTATCGTCTTTGGAAACCATTGGCTTTGACCATTTTTTTTTAGCATTGTTCATGAAATTATTGGCCCTGGACAAAAGTTAGCTATTATACTTGGATGTAGTTCCAATGGTTTATTTTTGCTTTTGTTTCCCTTGCCTCAAGGGAAGAAAAAAGTTTCCATGGCTGATGTCAAAAAGGCTACTGCCTATGTTTTCCTTTAGGATTTTTATTGCCTCGGGTCTCACATTTAGGTCTTTAATCCATTTTGAGTTTATTTTTGTGTTTGGTGTAAGAGTGTGGTCCAGTTTCATTCTTCTGCATGTAGCTGTCTGCTATTCCCAAGGTGATACACTACATTAATAAAAGAAAGGATAAGAAACATATGATCATTTCAATAGATGCAGAAAAAACATTTGACAAAGTACAACATCCATTCATAATTAAAACCCTCAACGAAGTAAGTTTAGAGGGAATATACCTCAACATCACAAAGGCCAAATATGGAAAAACCCCAGCTAACATCACCCTCAATGTAGATAAACTGAGAGGTTTTCCCCTACAGGCAGGAACAAGACAAGGATGCCCACTCTCACCACTGTTAATATAACATAGTACTGGAAATCCTGGCCACAGCAAGCAGACAACAATAAGAAACAAAAGGCATCCAAATCAACAAAGAAGTAAAACCTGCACTATTTTTAGGTAATGTGATACCTTATATAGAAAACCGGGAGACAAACCATAAGTGACTCTTAATCTCACAAAACAAACTGAGGGTTGCTGGGGGGAGGGGGTCGGGAAAGGTGGGTGGGGTAATGGACATTGGGGAGGGTATGTGCTATGGTTAGTGCTGTGAAGTGTGTAAACCTGGCGATTCACAGACATGTACCCCTGGGGATAAAAATTTGTT
>PISX010020530.1:0-35620 GCA_004024625.1 Mellivora capensis | reverse complement strand
CCATGCTGTCTTGGTGATCACAGCTTTGTAGTAAAGCTTGAAATCAGGTAATGAGATGCCACCAGTTTTATTTTTGTTTTTCAACATTTCCTTAGCGATTCGGGGTCTCTTCTGATTCCATACAAATTTTAGGATTATTTGCTCCAGCTCTTTGAAAAATACCGGTGGAATTTTGATGGGAATGGCATTAAAAGTATAGCTTGCTCTAGGTAGTACAGACATTTTAACAATGTTTATTCTTCCGATCCAAGAACATGGAATGGTCTTCCATCTTTTTATGTCTTCTTCAATTTCTTTCATGAGTGCTCTGTAGTTCCTTGAGTACAGACCCTTTACCTCTTTGATTAGGTTTATTCCCAGGTATCTTATGGTTCTTGGTGCTACAGTAAATGGAATCGATTCTCTAATTTCCCTTTCTGTATTTTCATTGTTAGTGTATAAAAAAGCCACTGATTTCTGTACATTGACTTTGTATCCTGCCACGTTACTGAATTGCTGTATGAGTTCTAGTAGTTTGGGGTGGAGTCTTTTGGGTTTTCCATATAAAGTATCATGTCATCTGCAAAGGGAGAGAGTTTGACTTCTTCCTTGCCAATATTTTGTACTTTTTTTGAACTACTTTCTCATTCTTCATTTTTTCTTCTTGCACAATATTTACTTTCAGGTGTTATTGGTGGTATCTATTCACTTTCATGTTATTCTAGACTTATTTCTGAAATGATTTTTTTCTTTGATTATCAATTCTTGTTTTAGTTTCATTTATGCTATTTTTTCATATAACCTATAACTTTCTTAATTTTTAGCTCCTTTTGAAATGTTACATCATCAGGTTATACTTTTTGTTTTATGGGCATGTCTTTGTCTTCTTGGCTTCAGTTTTCTGTGGGAACATTATTATGCTCCTTATTCTTGCATTCTTTTTTTCCTCATGATTACTTGCCATGGAATCCCATTTAATTTTCCTTAATTTACAGGAGGGAAGGATGGGTTGTAAGAGCTTTTCTAGCATTGCTTATAAACAATTCTGCTTTTTTTTTCTTTAATATTTTATTTATTTGAGAGAAACAGAGATAATGGGAGACAGCAAAATCAGGGAGGAGAGGGAGAAGCAGGCTTCGCATCGAGGAGGGAACTGATGCTGGGGCTCAATCCCTGGACCCTGGGGTCATGACCTGAGCAGAAGGCAGATACTCAACTAACTGAGCCACCCAGGTGCCCCTCCACTTTGTAGTTTTAATAAAGTGTTAAAAGCTACAGCCTCGGAGTGCCTGGGTGGCTCAGCTGTTAAGCATCTGCCTTCAGCTCAGGTCATTGTCCCAGAGTCCTGGGATTGAGCCCCACATCAGACTCCTTGCTCACCGGGAAGCTCGAAGCTCCCTCTCCTACTCCCTGTGCTAGTATTCCCTCTCTAGCTGTCTCTCTATCAAGTAAATAAATAAGATCTTAAAAATTTTTTTAATTAAAAAAATTTTTTTTAAACTATAGCCTCTTACTTTCTAACAATCTGCACTCTGTACCTCTCCTCCACTTCTATGTAAACTTCTTTCTGCTCCTACTGACACTGTTCTGCCTAATTTACACTGTATTCCTGTCAGTTTCCCATATATTCGTATTTTGTTTTGAGAGTGAATAGTGTTTCCCTGGACTTTTCAGACCTTACCATATCCCCTGCACTCATCCTCAAGTTGGTATATATAAAAACTTTTTCCATTTTTAGCTGCCTTTTTCAAATTGGCCTACAGTGTTTTCTAGTGAATACCTATTATTTTTTTTAAAGATTTTATTTATTGACAGAGAGAGAGATCACAGATAAGCAGAGAGAGACAGAGGGGGAAGCAAGCTCCCTGCCCAGCAGAGTCCAATCCAGGGCTTGATCCCAGGACCCTGAGATGACCTGAGCTGAAGGCAGAGGCTTAACCCACTGAGCCACCCAGGTGCTCCCCTACTGATTTTTATTTTTAAATACTCCCATGTTTTTGCTTCTTTCTATCTGCCTACCACTAGATTATACAATGTCATGATTTGCTCTTAACTTCTCTAAAGTGTGGTTTTAGGAATACCTTAACTGTTAGTTTTACTGTAGGTAGTGCTCCTTTTCTTCCAAAGTGACATCCTAATTATTTGCCTGCATTTGTAGAGAGACTCAAAAAGATTAAAAATTATACCACTTTCATCATTTTCCCAAAATCCTTATCTAATATTTAAAGTGATATTTAGGGGCGCCTGGGTGGCTCAGTGGGTTAAAGCCTCTGCTTTCGGCTCAGGTCGTGATCCCAGGGTCCTGGGATCGAGCCCCGCATCAGGCTCTCTGCTCCGCAGGGAGCCTGCTTCCTCCTCTCTCTGCCTACTTGTGATCTTTGTCAAATAAATAAAATGCTTAAAAAAATAAAGTGATATTTAAAAGGCTTATATATAATGTTAACCAACACTTGCAATTCTGACCTTTTGTACTCATTATTCCCTAGATTGTTACTAAATCTACATTACATTTTTTTTCTCTTAAAAAAAATCTAATCTGTTAGGCAACTTCTATAACATTAGGTTTCACAGGTAAAACTATTTCTAAGTGTTTTTAAATTGTTATTACCAATTGTTTGGTCATATATCTTATACTGAAATCTTCCTAAAGCAACCATGTCATCACATACACTTAACAATTTGGCTTTCTTCCTTTTCCTTTTTTTCTTATATTTTTGACTCCTACATATTTTTTTCCTGGCTATATTTTGAATCATTTCTTTCTTCCTTTCGTTTTTTTCTCCCGTTAAAGACGGGGTGGGGAGAAAGGGACAAAAAGAATCCCAAGCAGGCTCCATACCCAGGACAGAGCTTGATGTGGGCCCTAATCCTAGAACCCTGAGATCATGATCTTAACTGAAATCAAGAGTCAAAACACTTAACAGACTGAGCCACCCCAGGTACCCCCTGAATGTTTTCTATTTGTAAGAGCAGAGACAGACCCCCAGAAATTCTATCTTTAATGCTGCTGGACCCAGAGAACCAACTTATTCCTTTTTAACATGCATGTAGTATATAGTTAAATAAACTAAAATGTCCTACTAAGTGAGCATTTAGATTGTTTCCATGGAATATATTCTTCATTCTTCAATGTGGAATTGCTCTGTGTGTATTTCAAATTTTGGCATAAACTTTCAAATTGCTCTTGAAAGAAGTAGAAGAAAGATGTGTATTTTCATTCTCAGGCTAGCACTGCTAGTCTTTTGTGAAAATTGGAAAGTCCATCAAACATGAAGTGAGTCAAAGGTCAACCCAGGAGCAGGTCCAAGATTATCCTCAAAAATCAGTTTGAGGGTTTCTCCAGTTCATGGATAGACAGACAACCGGTTACTTTAAAAAATCCTAAATCACAAGCCAAGGGTACAATAATTTTAACTTGAGAAAATGGCACATGAATATCAGCAAGCATGCACTTGGCCAGATGATTTCACCCTCCTTTCAACTTTAATCTTCCAGGCTTCTCTGTTCAGTGTATGGGTCCACTCCACCACTACCAGGCTTTGAATGCTGCTTCTTGTTTGCTATTTAGAAAATAAGTCACACTTCCCTCAAGATAAAGGAAGTAAAAATAAAGCAACAGAATATAGAAAAGTAGAGAAGTAAGAGGATTAAATCTTAAAGCCAAGAAAAAGCATATACACTAGCACAATAAAACATTTTGGGAGGAAAATTAATACAAGATAGCAAAACAAAATTTAAGATAAAGGATAAAAACTAACAATACATCAAAACACAAAACCAGAAAGGAGAAAAGGACTGCTATTGAAGTTAATAACATCAGTCAAAGTAAAAAGAATTCTAAAAGAAAAAGAAAAAAAAATTTTAATGACAGTAGAGCTTTAAGGTAATGAGAAGAAAACAATTAAAGGATACAAAGAAATTGAACTAGAGAAGTAAACTAAAGCCAACATTTTAAAGTACTACACAGCCTACATCATAGCAAAAATAAATATTAAAATATTACTATTTTCTAGTCAATAAAACAGGAGACATCTTTAATATATAAGAAAACAGAACAAAGAAAGTAAAAGAGAAGAAAAAATGTTGACAATTCACTCTAGGTAGGCTTCCCACTGCAGATTATCTCACAGCAGAACATGGAGACAGCACTTAGGAGCTCATTTTAATACTTGCCATTCCATGGATTTTGGCCATGCTTTAAAATAGCCATCAGGGGCATCTGGGTGGCCCAGTTGGGTAAGCATCTGACACCTGATTTTGGCTCAGCTCATAGTGTCAGGGTCATGAGATCAAGCCCCACATTAGGCTCCACATGCAGTATGGAGACTGCTTGAGATTCTCTCTCTTTCCCTCTTCCTCTGCCCCTCCCCCCACTCGCACATGCAGTCTTTCTCTCTCTCTCTCTCTCAAAAAGAAAGGAAGGAAGGAAGGAAGAAAAGAGAAAAGAAGAAAAAGAAATAGCCACCAAAGAAAATTACATGCTTGTCAGATAAAGAGGAATTTTCCTTTACTAGTTGCAGCTAAAGGTAAAAAGTGGAAGAATTCCACTGATAAGATACTCATCCTTCCCCTCTACTGTTTTCAATGTAATGACTATGAATCTCAATCCACACTCTTTTTTTTAATATTTTATTTATTTATTTATTTGACACAGAGAGATCACAAGGAGGCAGAGAAGCAGGCAGAGAGAGAGAGAGGAGGAAGCAGGCTCCCTGCTGAGCAGAGAGCCCGATGCGGGACTTGATCCCAGAACCCTGAGATCATGACCTGAGCTGAAGGCAGAGGCTTAACCCACTGAGCCACCCAGGCACCCTCAATCCACACACTTATATGAGATATTATAACTTCAATTTCTATAAATCAACTGAATTTCTGTTTTGAACTGCCATATCAGATGACAGAAGCTCATTTCCATCAGTATGTTGTGTCCTCTCTCCCTCTCATCTTTGGCATTGAATCTAAGTTCTAGGGGGCTGACCAAGTATGAAGATGTGGTAACATTCTTCTGATTCTTGGAGACTTCTGTCTACACCGGTATGTACTGATCTATTTTCTTCTTGGATACTTACTCTGATCCCTGAAGTACTTTAGGCAACCCTCTTTTCTGTCTGTCTGGTTTTTAAAAATTTTACGACTGGGTCTTCTCTACTACTTCCAAAGAATCTTTCCTTTAAGACATGGGGACAATTCTGGTGCTTCTGTTCAGAAATGGCCATTTAGAATCATACTGGAATGTCACCACAGTGGATTTCAAACTCTTCTCTCAGGTCTCCCAGTCCATCTGATATTTCATTACCTTCATGGGTCTATCTAGGAAGCAGGATCCAGAGCCTACTCTGTCCAGGATGGCACAGTCTCTCTCTTCTTTAGACCAAGGAAATATTTTCTGTTTTCCAAAGAAAGCTCGATTCTCCTCAAATACACACCAGCTGTTTACCTTAAATCTTGGGCCTTTGGAATTTTCAATCAAAAAAGTGTCTAAAAAACAATGATCCTGGCCAACTATCAAACTGAAAACAAAAGGAGAGAGATGGGAAATATTTGGAGAAAAAATATTGGATACTAATTTCAGAAATACGTTCTTACTATGTAAGTCCTTTTCCTCAATACAACTTACTCATTTCAAAAATTTTTTATCTAAATTCAAAAGGTTGCTTTTAATTTTGATTTTTTTATTTTTAAGATTTTTAGAAATACATTTTCTTCTTTTAACTCACAATAATGCTCTTTTTCTATTAAAATATTAACAAGGTCTGATTAACACTGCATTATTAATGCCCCTGGCTAACTAACCATTGGCCCTACCCTTTGTGAGCTTCTATACTAAAATGTGCGATTGGCTTTTTAAGCTTAACTTAAAAAAAAGAAATGATCCTACAATTTTGGTGAAAATGCAGTTTTCACTGCCTCCCTTTGATATTAAAATAATCTTAGATTTTAGGACTTTCTTTTTATCTTGAATTGAGACCAGCTTTAGAAAAATGATGAGAGGAAGGGGAGGGGAATCTTTCCCCTTACTATCAGGTCTACAGATGTGGAATCAAAGCTTGTCTCTATAAGACAATTTCCAACTATATTATATTGTGTTGTTTTGGTCTTATTTCTCCACATCATATGGCTGGAAAAGAATGAGGTGTTACTCGCTGACAGCCAATTAAGAGGCCTTTATCTAAAAATCCCAAGAGAAGCTGGACAAGGGGGTTTGAAAAACATCTTTTGATGTAGTTTCAGAGGGAGTGGCTACTTTACTTAAAAACAAAATGTATATAATTTGAAACCTTCATCCCATATACCATTCTTAACATTTTTTTTTTCACATTAACAATCCAGAGCTCGAGTTCATGCAAATCTTGCCAATGATTCTAATTTAAACATTCCAAAATAGAATTATAAAGAAATATAATCTATATTATCTACTTTTGTTCAAGGAGAATTATACATAAACCACCCTAATAGGAGGAAGGTAAACATCCTAAAGAGAAAGTGGGCGTTTGGATTTTTCCTGTATCATCTTATTTCTACAGATAACTCCCATTTCCCCAATTAAGGTTCACAAAAAAAATGACTACTAGTTGCTTTACTGAAACAACTTCGTTAAATTTTCCCACACCACTCCTTTAACACACTATCTATGCCTTAGGTGAAGTATTCTAATGATACATTCTCATTGACAAGAGCATAACAGGTCTATAACAGTTTCATAAAAAATATAATCAAAGTTAACTAAATAAGGGGGGGAAAATCATACAGACTAAAAAAGCACCTGAAATAGAAAACAAGAAAGAATGTAAAAGTAAAGAAATAAACAATGAGGCTCCCTAAAAAATCTACAGTGTGGCTTTTTTTTTTTAATGTATGCTTCCCCAAATGGGTTAAAATACATCCTTTCCAATAAGGAATAGCCAATTATGTAAATCTGTACTCTTAACACAGAACACTAACTGAGTCTGGGAGAAAGAATAAGCAGATGGAGAGACCCTTGGGAGAGCTGGTGTAAATAAAAACTCCTGAGGCAGAAAGAATCCTTTCACTCGAGGGAAAAATCTAAGCTTTTTCAAACTGAAACAATTTTCTCTTTGTGCACTTAGCTATTTAAATAAAGAGGGTAATACAAATGTGCAAAAATGAGTTGGATCTATCATGACATTCAACCTTCCAAAACAATGCCCAGTTCTGCTGTTAATAATTTAGTATGGCTGATCATTTTGTAGAAAAGAAGATTCACCTTCCAGAGGGCCATTTTTATCAGCTACGTTCATCTCTGAATTCACAGTTCAAACTCACTTCAACGCTCGTCATAGGCAAGAGGTTTCAGGCACTTTCTCACAGGTTTTACCAAGCACGGCAGTTGGCAGTAACATAATGATGCTCATTTGGACATGATCGTGACACTGGTAATGTATCTCACTGCTAATATTCACAGCATCATTCTCTATGGAGTGGGAGGGAAAAAAAAAGAGGTAGGTGGGATTTTATTTTACATGTTATTTTTTTCAAGGACAGTTTTTTTTCCTGAAGTCTTTTTTTTCCCCCTTTCCCTTCTCTCTGCCCTTTGTCTCTTTACCCTGTATATCCTCTCCATCACTTCTTCATCGCACCTCTCATGAACTAATTAATAAGCAACCTGCTGGATGTTCTTCCCTACACTTCTCTTTGGTCATTAAGACTACTGACGGGAGGACTTGCCTATCAAAAATAACAGTGGCACAGGAATAGGCAAGTAAGTTAGTGGAATAAAAAAGAGACTGAAGAGAAATAAAACCTAATATAAACTGGAGTTTAATTCAGGACTAAAGCGGTATTTCATTCAGTTGGAAGAGGTCATATATTTCATAAATGGAGCCTGGAAAACTGGTTATCCATATGGAAAAAAATTAAGTTGGACCCTTAAGTCATGCCAAATGCAAAAATAAATTCCAGATGGATTAAAGACTTATGTATAAAAATTAAAACAATGAAAACCATTCAAAATTCTTTATGTACAATCCTAGAGGCAGGAGAGACTGTTTCACCAATTCTGGGAACTCAGACACACTAAGAAAAAAAAAAGGTACATATGTCTTTAAATACTCAAAATTTAAAATTTTGTTACAAAAGGGACCATACTGGAAAAAATATTTACAACATATGTAATAGGCAAATGCTTAATATCTTTAGTATATAAATAGGTCTTATAAATTAACAAAAGAAAGGCAAATAACCCAGTAGATGCTGGGGTAATAAATATGAAAGAGTCAGCTGAAAGCAAAATACCAAAAAGCATTCAACCCTGTTAAGGCAACAGTGAGATAATTTACAGCTGACAGACTGTAAAAAATAAAGACTTAGAATACCTATTTTTGGCAAGGATTCAGGGAAAATTCTACCATATTGCTTGTGGAAATGTGAATTAATGGACTTTTTTTGGGAAAGCAATCTGCAATATTCATTACGTTGAAAATATATATACCATAATCCACATAATCCCACTTCTATGAATTTACTCTATAGAAATAATAGCATTAAGATGTAAAGGATTATATTTTAAAGTATTTATTTATTTATTTATTTTTAATTTTTATTTATTTGTCAGAGAGAGAGGGAGAGCGAGCGAGCATAGGCAGACAGAGTGGCAGGCAGAGGCAGAGGGAGAAGCAGGCTCCCTGCCGAGCAAGGAGCCCGATGTGGGACTCGATCCCAGGACGCTGGGATCATGACCTGAGCCGAAGGCAGCCGCTTAACCGACTGAGCCACCCAGGCGTCCCTATTTTAAAGTATTTAAATAATCATTCTAGTGAGAAAAAATAGAAACAAAAGTGAATGTTTATCAAAAGAGGAGTTCTTGAAAATGTCATTACATTCATAAAATGCATTTGACAGCATTAAAAGGAATACATGGGATATAAACCAGTTGATTTGAACGTATTTCTCCAGTGTGTCGTCCGGCAAGGAAATCAAGATTCTGAGAAGCTCATGGTATGACCTTTTCCTTTTTAATGAGAAAAAATAATATTGTGTGTGGATATTTTTTTTTCTTTTTAAAAATAACACCTTTAACTGACATAATTCACTGTCTCATAGGGTATAATACAGCATGTAATTTATTTTTATATTCATTTTAAACTGTCATGGAAAACAACCAAAGGAAGCCTAGAGCACAGACTGTCTACCCAGGCAGAGTACAGAAACATAGAAGCAACATGAGCTTCTCCTTGAGGCACAGGCAGAGTTGAAAGATTAAACACAAAACATCCGTAGTTTCTGGTGCCAAGTAGAAGCTTCTTGGTGAAGGAAGCCAAAGAACAGAGAGTCAAAATATATTTCACCTAGAGTTTCTTGGTGCTTATTAACTTGAATGAAACTCTTTCCTGATTAGTATCCCATTACACAAGCAAACACTTAAAAAATCATGGAGAAGAATATGATTGACACTTCATTCTAGAAAGATTTTCTACCTCCCAGCACCCTCTTCTTTCACTTACGTCTTCACCACAGACAGACACACGCATTTAAAGTAAGAACAGATGACAATGCCAGGTAGCTCTATTCCAGAGAACACCAATCTCAACCCCCAGGAAATGTGCAGTGTGGCAGTCCTGGCCACATGAGGTTTAAATATTGAAAATATTTCAGCAAATATTAAACTGATGATTTTTACTTTCTCTTTTAATGCATATTTCATGGTACTTTCTCATCATGGAGGTCAAGCTTTTGAGAAATTATCACTCCCTGACAGGAGACAGTGGCAATCTCATTTCCTAGGGAGATTTTAGGCTTTAACACCAGGCCTTGTAGAAAGACAGGCATTGCTAAATTCCTGTCTACACTTTGGCATATCAAAAGCAGCCCAGGAGGGTCCAGCTAATTGACTTCTGTGGTATTACAGAGATGATATCTGTAGTTTAAGGCTTAACAAGGGTAAAGAGAAAGAAGGAGGTAAAAGAAAATCCTATTCCTTTCTCTCTTTCCTGAGGAAAATAAAGGGAAACCAAGGTGGGAGAGAGCAGCAAGTGGGCATGCCTTTTTTGACTGTCCCTCCCTGGGCTTTATTCCCAAGGGTGGGAGACCTGAGTGGGACCCTGGAAGTCAGGGTGTCTCTCGGGCTGCCAAACACCCACCTCAGCTGGACCCCAACAACGTAGGGCATCAGAACATAGCCTTGAGCCTTGTTCTCAAGCTGATGTCAACCCCCAGGGGACACACAGGCTAAAGTTGGGAGAGAGTGGGTCTGGCACATCAACAGAGCAAGGTTAGGTGACCTTGAAAAGGCAGAGAAGGCTGGCACATGATGGTGATGCTCTGCAGCCAGGGAGAGCGACAGGAAGGCCAAATCCACAAGGAGAAGGCAGATGTGGCCCTATGGGGACATCCTAAGCCAAAAAAAGCCACACACTTACCAGCTATAAATACAGAGCCAGTAAGAACACCACCATCCAGGGAGCCTGGGTGGCTAAGTCAGTCTAGTGTCTGCCTTCGGCACAGGTCATGATCTTGGGGTCCTGGGATTGAGACCCACATCGGGCTCCGTACTCACTGGGGAGTCTGCTCTCCCTCGTCCATTGCCCCCACTGCTTGTGTGTACTCTCTCTATGATAAATAATAAAAATATTAAAAAAACAACAACCAAAAACGCCATCCAGGGGGCAGGGGCCAGTGCCCAGGTGATGGCTGCTAACAGCTACTACACTCCAGGGCAAGCCAGAGGCCACAGGTCCATGTCCACCCTATGGCGGCACACCCAGAAACCACTGAAAGGAGAGAAATGGGGAGGAAAAGCTTTTGAAAAACTGAGCATTTTTATTTTACTTACTTAATTTTTTTAAAGTATGTTCCACACTCAGCACAGGGCCCAACTCAGAGCTCGAACTCACGACCCTGAGATCAAGCCCTGAGCTGAGATCAAGACTCAGACACTTAACCAATGGAGCCACCCAGGTACCCCAGATGTATTTTTATTTAAAAGAGATTTATTTTCCTGAAAAGAGGGATGAAATGATGGGAATAATAGTAAACCATTAAGCTGCACTGGAAAGTTAGGTTAATTTTTGTTTTCCTACTAAACAGCCAGTGACAGCACACAGAAACACCCCAAAATCCCAAACAAAAGTAGCCCACTTTCGCTGCCAACCCAAGTCATGGTGCAAGTTAAGCATGCTCCTCTGGTGAACCGTTGGAGGCAATCGTGTTCCCCCCCACTGCTTGCAGACACAGGATCTCTGGCCTCCGATACCTCTGCCTCGGAGGCTCTGCTCCCTAGCCCATCGACCATCGGAGAAGCAGCTCCAGCACTCTCCAGAATCCCTCTGACATGTATGAAATGTGAAAAACACAGGGCTCCATAAATATTGTCAAAAGGCATATTCTTCTCAGCCCACTCCCCAGAGAAATTCAGGTGCAGAAAAGAGTACTTCTAAAAAGCTATCCAATCGGCTAGTCATGAGCCTACAGCTTCAGACAACACGGGAGGAAAAGCCTCCCTGCCCTCGCAAGTTGCCTTCTCCAGCCTGCTTTGACTTCTCCAGGGTTATGCGCCGGGTCCTGGCTAAACCAAGATGTTCCAATTTTTTTTCTTTGCTTCTTCTTTTCAAACCACAGTAACTCACACAGGAGCCAAACCCCTTAACTAAAGGATAATTTATGACAGTGCCACTAGCATTTTAAACAAAATTGGTTTTGGGGACTGGGGGAGAAAAGCCAGGAGGTCAGAAGTTGATTCTTGAGGAAGGTATGCCAGTGGCCTCCTCCCCGGGGCTGGCGGGCTGGGATTATCACATTACACAGAGAGCCTATGCCAAGGCCAATAACAATGCCACCCGGATTCTATTCATTCCCTCTGTGGTCTCAGCCTAGCCCAGCGAGCCGGCAAGCGCCCTGCTCTGAGGACACAGGCCCTGCAGAAGGGCTTGTTTTTCAGCACTGGGAGAGTCACTGAAATATAAGAGGCTCGGCTGCCGCAGTGAAGAGAGGCCACGTTGCTTGGATATGCGAGCTTTAAGCACATCACGTGCTTCCACGGAAGGCAACATGACCCACCAATAAAAGCTCTTAAGTGGTGCTCAGCAAGACAAGGCCCAACCAGCACAAGAGAAAAGGATGACTCACGCAAGACTCTGTACACACATGCTGGGCATGTCCTCTCCACTCACGAATCACACGCAGGAGCTACAGGTCAAGACACTGTTTGAGGCCCAGGTATCTGATCCAGATGTGAATAACTCGGAGCTGGCATGCAGCCTCCAGTAGGGAACACAGTCCTGGCTGGGAAGAGTTTCTGGGGTGGGATTTCCAGATCTACGTAGTGGGCGTCATGGGAGGAAAGGGACTAGCCAGGACTGGCAACGCTGCTTCTCTTCTTCTCTATCACAAAGAACTTTTCAGGTTCTGTATGGAAACGAAGACATCTGAGTAAAAGCCCCCTGGAAGACCGGAGTTAAGGGTAGGATCACATATCGTCCGAGTACTCACTCAAGCAAAGTGGTGGAGAGAGGTGATGCTGTATTGGAAAAGCCATATCCTAGGGATGACCCTTGTTCCTCCTGCCTTTCTGGGGTCACTGACCCAAGAAAGCCATCCATGTCGGCATGCACAGGTACCTGCTGGTGCTGTGTTGTAGATAACCGTGCTGCCCTGCTTCCAGAACCCTGTGTGCCCCTGGTGAGCCTGTGACCTGGAAGCTCAGGGGGCTCCTCTAGTCTATGCAGGGGTCTCCTTCAGGATTAACTGGGCTGGCAAAGAGCGCACAGGCTCATGAAGACTTCCGGGGGTGGTAAAATGTGGTTTCCTTGGCAAGGCTACCCTGTTTGTGAATCAACTACATAAGTGTCACCCCGGTCAACTCAACAAATACTTCCAGCAGATCTTCCCAAATGGCTTATTAAAAGCACATATTTTATATTTCGAGAGTCAGCTTCCTCTTGGAAGATTATGAAGTATACCAGTAATCATATAAAATTCCCCATATCACATATGCTATTTATTACGGCTAGAACTAACATTTAATAACTTTTCTCCCAGATAAAGAAACTTAATTTAATCTGCTCATTTTCTATTGACTATCTGTTCAGTTTTAACAAGGAAAGAAAAGCCAAAGTGGAAACCAAATTATTTTTAAGAGAATTAATATAGCTAAGGAAGTATGCCCTGCTAGACCAGTAATGATAGGCCCCTGTCTGGCTCCAACAGAGGATACTGTTTCAAACATTACAGCATTTTGCTGATGAACATGCCCCACTGAATTTCTAACCATTCATTTTCTAAATTGTACTTTTTAAAACTTGACAAGACTTGTTTGGTTACTTTATTATACCCTCTTCTGAATTTCTTCCTTCTGAGAGGCTTTTTTTTCCCCCTTAAAGGGCTATGATCCCTGCTTTGTACAACTCTATCTTGCTAGTCAGACATTCTCAAAGTTCTTCACAGCTCCCTCCTTTCCCACTGGTTAATTTTTACATCTGAATGATGGATAGAAAAGGCCAATTTCACAATCTGGTAGGTGTTTCCTTAGTAGAAATTTACTCAAGCAGGAAAGGGAGTAGGGTGTCAGAGCAGGTCTCACCTAGGCCCTGCATTTTGTCTGAGGTTTCCAATCCCTTGATTGCTCTTAAAAAGGCCCAGGTCAGATACAAACCCCAGCACCACAGATCCATCTCCTGAGACCTGATTATTTACACTCAGCAGAGAAGACCTCACATTCTAGGGATTGTTGCATCCAGTCCCTATTCGTCTAGACAGGAATTCAGAGAAACTCTTGTTCCAGGACGAGGAAGAGAAAGAATTTTTTAAAAATATAGAACTACATAGCCAAACTTTACTAGGATATATGTCATTTTTATTGTTATATTCCGGATAGCCACAAATCACAAAGTATGCTCCACATCAAGATTCTGGCTGCTATTAATAAGACCACAACTTTGGAAGGCAAAGGCCCGCCTTTACTCTAAAAACAAGATAAAGAATGACAAAAGGCAACAGAGGCCTAAAATATATTATGAATGCTAATCTTATTAATAGTTTATGCTAACCTTTAATATTGAGCTTCAAATTTTTTAACTATGTCCTATTATGGGGAATTCTTATGCCATAGAGAAAACAATCACTTAACTCTCTTCTATCTATTCTATTCCATCTATCAATTGCTTTTGCTAAAAAACAGAAGGTTCCAAATTTCATGATCCCTCCTTCACAGGATTTTTAACTTAGGGTTCACTTGGATGGGAACAAAATTAGCAGTGGTATCTGTGACTCTGTCAACAGTATAAATTATCATATCATATATCATGTTATAACTGGACATACAAATGAATTATTACTCATTGCTGTGTTTGAATCAAGTAATTTTTATAAAAACCCACTGGTAGATATTTTTTTAATGAACATATAAAGAAGCAAATTTCCTACTATATTACAAATTAAAAAAATATTTGGGTAACTACATGTCACAATATTTCTATGTATTTTACTTGATGCATTTTACTTTTCTTCTGACAAATGAAACACATTAGTTTTATTATAAGAAAAAATCCACCAGCATTCCAGAATGCTGAAGGAGACTGTAGCATGTGTGCACAGGCATGCACACAAACACAAAAACTAAAGAATTGCATACCAATTCTGTAGGACAGGTGGAGCCACCCAGACGATAGATACGTAGGGAAGGATTCGAGGAAACCAGAGAAAAGAGTGTCATGCTAAAGTTATCAACGTTGGCTGTGGGGGAGCACTACAGGAATGTGCACCGTGTGTTTGCTATTTCCAACTCCAAAACTTTTGGGTGATGTTTATATATTTTGGGGGGGAAACAGTAAGTTGCAAGCATGGTCTAGTCAAGTAAGAAAATGCTGAGTCCTTTGGAGTCCACTAGTGTTGAATACTTTACAGGCAAAATTCATGCAGATAATTCCATTGTAAGGATAGTTTTAAAATCCTACAAAGTGCCTTCTTTGTTTTGAGGCCAATCTAGTAATAAAAAATTTGAAACAATTTCTCTCCTTCCATAGAGATGTTAATTATTAAAAAATAATCTCACCTAAGGCCTTATTGAGACTCCCCTGTTTTGCCAAATATTTCTACAGCTTTGTGCTGCCAGTGTTTCTAGTCTCATAGTCATTTCAAACACAAAATCTCTCATAAAATTTGTTTCAAAATCTCTCTAGTGGAGAAGTCACCTATTAAATCACTCCCTCAGAGGACAGAGTGTTGGCTCTGTGGTCTGGAATGGAGTCCTTAGCGTTCCCAAGGAGTGGCTAAGGAGAATGCAGGTAATTGAAGTAAGTAGTGGCACTTGTACACTGAAAGCATTTTGCTCTATTTCCTAACCCATCAGAGGCCCTTTTCCTGATATTAAAAAAAAAAGATATTGGAAAATGCAATGTATAGAAAAATGAAAAGGAACAGGTTAGGGAATGGTTCATACTAGAAAGGACTGTCAAGAATTGAGAGCTGCGTGTGCCAGAAATTTGGGGCCCAAAGAAAAATTACTTGAAAAATTTATGATAGCAACTTTTTCCCCATCTGATTTATCCTATTTTCCCTATTGCTTACCTTCTCCTCTCTCTACTATTTTCCCCTTTTAGATGCCCAGATCCTTCCTCTCTTCCTTCTTCCTCTTCTCCATTTTCCCCCTTTCTCTTCTATTTTCTAGTCCTTCTCCCACTTTTTATTTTGTTTTCTTCTTTAATTTCTGTTTCTTCTTATCCTTCCTCAAACACAATGAGGAAATCTCACCTTTGGAAATCTAGAATAGTCACAGGATCCCTCAAGGGTCAAGCATGACATATTATTTCCCATTGTTTTACTTTCAACACTCTTATCCTTTATTTGTGAAGCATAGCTCTTTAAATAGCACATAGATTCATGTGTGCACACAAGCACATATGTGTGTGAACACTCTATAACAAGATTCATGCAGCTAATTCCACTGTAGGGACAATTTTAAAACCCTACAAAGTGTCTCACTATTTTGAGGCCAATCCATAGAGAACGTGTGTTAGCCCATTCTGATAGTCCATGTGTCTTGGTAAATTCTGATAATCTCTTTTAACTGGGATGTTTAGCCCATTTACATCAAACATAATTACTGACATAGTTGAGATTAGCTCTACCATTGGCTATTTGATTTTAAACGTCTAATCTGTTCTTTGATCTTTTGCTCTTCCTTCTTTTGAATCAGAAAATATTTAGTTATTCACTGTATTTCTTCAACTGGACTTTTAGCTTTATCTTTTTGTACTATTTTTAATGGCTGTATTGGTTACATATACCACAATTAATTATAGTTTACCTTGATCTCACAAATCTTATTTTTACCACTCACTCTGCCTTTTGTTATTGTTGTCATATATTTTACTTCTACATATATTATAAGCCCCATGATGCACTGTTACTTTGCTGTTTGTCTTTTTTTTTTTTAGCTCACTTTTATTTCCACCCACCCATATATCCTTTCTGATGTTCTTCATTTCTCCTTGAAAAATCTGTGCTTCCATAGGTGATCATTTCCCTTCATTTGAAGAAATTCTTTTTGAGTTCTAATAGGGCAGGCCTATTGCGAAGAATTCTCCTGGGTTTGGTTTTTTTTTTTAATTTTAAAAAATCAGTATTTTATTGGGGTTGCAAAAAATTAACATATTAATTTAGAGGTAATAGCATTATTTTTTTTCTCACCCCCATTCTTATTATTTTTATTTTTTTATTCCTTTTTTAAAATTTCTTTATTTTCAGCATAACAGAATTCATAGTTTTTGCACCACACCCAGTGCTCCATGCAATGCGTGCCCTCCATAATACCCATCACCTGGCTCCCCCAACCTCCCATCCCCCGCCCCTTCAAAACCCTCAGGTTGTTTTACAGAGTCCATAGTCTCTCATGGTTCATCTCCCCCCCAATTTCCCTCAACTCCCTTCTCCACTCCATCTCCTGGGTTTTAATAGTCTAAAAAAGGATTGATTTATATATTATTTTTCAAAGGCATAATTTACTTGGTATAGAATACTACATTGGCAGCTGTGTGAAGCCTGAGAAAAAGACTGAGATGGAGATTAGTATGTAGGAAGTTGATCTCCCCAGACCAACAGCTCTGGGAGGATGAAAAGATACAGATTGGGCAGAAGGAGAACATGAGCCATGAGCTCTAATTCAGTCACAATATCCTGACAAAGGCCTCAGATGATCCCTATGGGGACTCAGAAGCTGAGACTGTCCAGCAAGGTTTTTTTCATCAAGAGAGAGGTAAGGGCCCTTATACTCCAGGATCATCACCAAATTTCTGAAAAGAGTTGTTTCCACTGGCTGCCTCCTCTTCTTCCCTTCCCTGCATTCCTATAATCTGGCTTCAGACTATGTTTCTGCAGAAATACTCTAGTCAAAGATAAAATCCACAGCTAAATCCACTCAATACAGAAAATAAAATTGGCAATATCTATACAAATTTAAAATATTTTTTAAAAATAAAATATTTATATCACTGACCTAGTGATTCCACTTTTAGGAATATGTCTAATGGAAAAAGTTGCACAAAGATTATACATTCACAGACATATGCATATGCCTTTTGTAATTTGTTTGCAATAATAAAAAATTGGAAACTTAAATATCGATCAGTAAAAGACTGGTTATATAAAAATGTCATTTAATAAAAGTGTAGACCATATTTGTTAACTGAGTAGCTGAATGAATGAACAGCTACTATTACATATACCTTTCAAACTTGAGGCTTTGATGGTCTCCCAAAATATTTCTACTAAATGTGAAAATAAAATCTTATTTTTACTGCTTCTATTTAAGTAAGTTTGGTATTTACTAAAGATTTCTTAAGGAAATGTGGGAAACAGGAAAAAAGAGGGGAACAGAGTCCATTAGAAATGGAGATGGTTAAGAAATAAGGCACAGATTTCCTACCCTAAAGTAACTTAAACTGCCCACAAATTTGCTAATCTGGCATGATTTATTGGGTACAAAGGCCTCTCCTCAACTCTATTTCTAACAGGACTGAGCCCCAAGAGCTCTTGAGTCTCATCTCAATTAAGATTATTTATATATCTATCTTTGAACTATTTAGAAAGGCTGAAACTTGTCTTTTATGTGCCTCTGTCATATGTACATTATAGGTACTTGAAAGATAGCAAGTACATATGACAGGTAGCAGATAATGTGAAGCAACATTTGGAGGATCCCCCAAAAGTTCTTTATCAGTCTTCCATTGGTTTCCCATAAGGACATAAGCTTCAGTTATGTCCTGCCTCCTATGTGGGTAAATAGAATGTGAGAGAGGAAATCACACTGTAAATAAACACTGGCTGCTAGGCTGTTAAATGCACCTTTGTGGTGGGGGTGGGAACGGAGAATGAAATCTTTTCAACTCTCCAAGAAAACCAAAACATAAAAGAGCTACTACCCTCCTTAGATAAAAGTTAGTTCTGGGGCGCCTGGGTGGCTCAGTGGGTTAAAGCCTCTGCCTTCGGCTCAGGTCATGATCCCAGAGTCCTGGGATCGAGCCCCGCATCAGACTCTCTGCTCAGCTGGGAGCCTGCTTCTCCGTCTCTCTCTGCCTGCCTCTCTGCCTACTTGTGATCTCTGTCAAATAAATAAATAAATAATCTTTAAAAAAGAAAAAAAAGTTAGTTCTTCTATGTGAATCCACTCTCTTTTCTTCACTGTATTATGAGGTGACCTAACATTATTTCATCATTATACACTCACACTGCCATTCTCCAATCATTACACTTCTGAAATAACAAGTCTCTTACACAGTCATGCATGTAGTGTGGACCCATATCCCAAAAGTGGAGCCAAAAATATGCCCAAGTTTCCTGTTTTGAAAAAAGAAATTCACAGCTTCCTTACAGTGTAATTGATGCACAATACACTGCAAAAGTGTACGGCTTGGTAAGTTTTGACATTATCACACACCAGTCAAGGCAATGAATATATACATGCCCCAAAGTGTTGCTGTGCTTCTTTATAATCAATCCCTGCTCCTTCTCCCTGCTTTCCAAGTTCTGAGGAGACAACTGATTTGCTTGCTTGTTGCTAGAGATAGTCTGTTTTCTAGAATTTTATTTGTAAAAAAAACACACAGCATAGAGTCTTTTTGTGTCTGGATTCTTTTTCTCAGAATTGTTACTTTGAGATTCATCCATGTAGTTCCATGATCAATAGTTCCTTTGTTTTTCTGCTGTGGAGCTTCCCAGAGTATAGACAGGCTATGTGTGTTTACCCACTCACCTGCTGTTGAACCTGTGATTGTTTCTACTTTTGGCTACTACAAATAAAGCTGCTGTGAACATTTGTGTATGAGTCTTCGCATGGACATATGTGTTCTCTTCTCTTGGGTAAATACCTACTTGTGAAATGGAGGGATCTATATACCATATGGTAGGTATATGTTTAACTTTTTAAGAAACTGACACTTCATAAACCTAATTGGCAAGAGCATTTTACATTCTCACTAGGGGTATATGAGAATCCCAGCTCTTAATCATCCTTGTCAACATTTGCTATGATTAGACTTTTTAATTTTAGCCATTATAATAAACACGTAGGTATATCTCATTGTGGTCTTATTTTGCATTTTCCTAATGACTAACGATGGTGAACATCTTTTTTTTTTAAATTTATTTCTCAGAGAGAGAGGGAGAGAGAGCGAGCGAGCACAGGCAGATAGAGTGGCAGGCAGAGGCACAGGGAGAAGCAGGCTCCCCCCCAAGCAAGGAGCCCGATGTGGGACTCGATCCTAGGACACTGGGATCATGACCTGAGCCGAAGGCAGCCGCTTAACCAACTGAGCCACCCAGGCATCCCGGTGAACATCTTTTTATGTGTTTATTTGCTATCTCTGTATCTTTTTTGGTAAAGTTTCTGTGAATATCCTTTGCTTTTTTTTTTTTTTAATCTTTTTTTTTCTCTCTTCAGTGTAACAGAATTCATTGTTTATGCACCACACCCAATTCTCCATGCAATGTGTGCCCTCCATAATACCCACCACCTGGCTCCCCCAACTTCCCACCCCTCCCCGCCCTTCAAAACCCTCAGGTTGTTTTTCAGAGTCCATAGTCTCTCATGGTTCATCTCCCCTTCCAATTTCCCTCAACTCCCTTTTCCTCTCCATCTCCCCATGTCCTAATTGAGCTGTTTGCTTTCTTACAATGCTTTTTTTTTTTTCAAAGATCTTATTTATTTGACAGAGAGAGAGACAGCGAGAGAGGGAACACAAGCAGGGGGAGTGGGAGTGGGAGAAGCAGGCTTCCCACTGAGCAGGGAGCCTGACACTGGGCTTGATCCCAGAACCCTGGGATCATGACCTGAGTCCAAGGCAGATGCTTAAGGACTGAGCCACCCAGCCGCCCCTCTTATGATGCTTTTTGACAGTTCTGTGGATATTCCTTAGTAAGTTCCTTCAGGCTTGTCTGGTTACTTTTAATTGCTTTACAACAGAGCTCCTCTCACTGTAGGATGTAGAAGGTAGTAAAAGTAGTAGTTTCTTTAGCTGATAAATAGCTCTTGATGCTGTTTCTTTTGGAGTGTGCCTAGGTATTTAGTGCCTTTCAAGGAATTTGACCATTTTATGCTGTTGTCAAATTCACTGACATAAAGTTTTTTTAAAAAATATTTATTTATTTGAGAGAGAGAGAACAAGCAAGAGGGGTAGAGAGAGAGGGAGAGAAAATCTCAAGCAGACTCCTGGCTGAATGAGGAGTCCAAAGCAGGGCTTGATCTCCTGACCATGAGATCACAACCTGAGCCAAAACCAAGAATGAGACACTTAACCGATTGTGCCACCCAGGTGCCCAGGCATAAAGATCTTTTTATAATAGTCCCTTATTATTACTTTTTTACGATGTAGAATCTGTAATGATGTTCCTTTTTTCATTCCTGATACTGGCAGTTTGACTCTTTTCTTGACTTCTTGATTCTTTTCTTTTTTTCTGCCTTAGTTGTCTAGAGTTTTAGTGATTTTACTGATTTTCTTTAAAAATCCCATTTTGGGTTGATATTCTATATTAATTTCTCTCTACTGATTTTTTGTTTTGATCTATTCCTTCTGTTGCTTATTTTACATTTAATATACTCTGTATTTACAGTTAAAAATACTTTCTAGTTTCCTTTCTGATTTCTTATTGGATCCATGGGTTATTGAGAAATGTGTTATTAAGTCAATACATATTAGGATATTTTGGATAGCTTTCTGTCACTGATTTCTAATTTAATTCCTTTGTACATATAATGCACACCATGAGTCTTTTAACACATATTTAGAGTTGTTTTATGGCACAAAATAATATCCTATTAAATGTATTGTGTACACTTAAAAAGACTGTATTTTGCTAATGGTGAAAGCAATATTCTAAAGAATTTATTAGGTTGATTGTGTTGTTTAAATCTTCTCTATCTGGTTTTGCCTGTTCTATCATTTCCTAAGAGGGGAATATTGAAATATCTAATTCCCACTGTGGACTTGTCTCTTTATCCTTACAATTCTATCAGGTTTTGTTTTGTGTATTTTGAAACTATGTTCACAAGCAAATAAATGTTTCTGATTTTTAATTGCCTCTTAATGAATTTGATGTGGTTTTAGAATATAGGTGTGGCTCAGTGGGGTGGAGTCAAGAGTCAATGACCCAGAAAGAATTCTTGAGATATCTTTGGTGCAAAATGGTGGTTTATTAAAGCATGGGTACAGGACCTGTGGGCATAAAGAGCTGCTGCACCAAGAGCTGCTACACCAGGGTTGTGAGGGGTGGCTAATTATGTACTATGGGGTTGGGGGAGGTAAGGGAATGGGAGGTTTTCAAAAGGATTTTCATATGTTTAAGAAGATTCACAAGATACAGGAGGCCTTGTCATTGTCAAGTTAAGGTTGTTTTTCCCTCTAGCAAGGCATTAACATGAAGATAGCCGGGCACTTCCTGGAGGAATACTATACTCTGTCCACTTCAAGTATCTGTCAGTGGGCTGCAAATTATAAGGATCCTTAACTGTATCTACATTTCCTTCTGGAAGCTAAGTTATTGATAGAAGTGCTTTGTTCTTGTAGATCCCTAAGACATTTGTAAACTGAGGGAGACTCATGTCTTGCAGGATTATTATCTCTTAAGTTGACTACTTATTTTTCCTTCCCTTAGTGTTAGGGCAGCCAGGAGTGCATGAAGAATGTCACATATATCCCGTGGCAGGGAGAGGGCTGTGGGGTGTCAGCTTCTGCTTTGTCCTCAGCTTGCCTTCTGTTCCCTCATCAAATTAACCTTTTCAATTGTAGTAAGATGACTTTATTCCCAGTAATAGTTTTGCTCTGAAATATACTTTGTCTAATATGAACATAGCCACTCCGGCTTCCTTTTTATTAGTGTAAGCATGGTATATCTTTGCCCAACTACTATCTTTAAATCAATTTTGTTTTTACATTTAAACTGTGTTCTTTGGGCTCCTTGGTGGCTCAGTTGGTTAAACATCTCTTTGGTTCAGGTCATGATCTCCAGGTCCTGGGATAGAGCCTCACATCCAGCTTCCTGCTCAGCAGGGAGTCTGCTCCTCCCTTTCCCTCTACCCCTCCCTCCAACTCATGTGAGTGCACCCACACATTCCCTCAGTTAAATAAATAAAATTTTTTTTTAAAGTAGGTTTCTTTAAAATAGCATATAGTTGGGTCTTTTATTTTTTCATCTAATCTGGCAATCTCTGCCTACTAGATGTAGTGTCTAGATCATGTAGATTTAATTTAATTATTTATATAGTTTTATTTAAATCTACAACCATGGTGTTTGTTTTATATTTACCTCATCTCTTCTTTGCTCCTTTACCCTTCTTTTTTTTTAACTTTTTTAAATTTTTTTTAAATTTATTTATTTATTTTTAATTTCTTTTCAGCATAACAGAATTCATAGTTTTACACCACACCCAGTGCTCCATGCAATGCGTGCCCTCCACTATACCCACCACCAGGCTCCCCCAACCCTTCTTTTTTTGGATTTTTTAAAAAGACTTCATTTTTCCTTGTTGTATTATTAGCAAGAACTTTTTTTTTTTTACTTAAGTTTAAAATATGCATCTTTAACTTATCATCATCTGCTTTCATGTAC
Organism: Mellivora capensis; assembly: GCA_004024625.1. Taxonomy (NCBI): domain Eukaryota; kingdom Metazoa; phylum Chordata; class Mammalia; order Carnivora; family Mustelidae; genus Mellivora; species Mellivora capensis. The sequence continues at coordinate 12,589 of PISX010020530.1, read as the reverse complement.
AGTTCAAGAACTTTATCACCCAGTACTTTAATTTCTCCTCTTCCAATCTTGGTGTCATTTTTTTCACACACATTACTAATACATGTCTTATAAGCATCTTACATTATCATTATTATTGTCTGAATTGTCAATTACCTTGTAAAGATATTTAAGTAGTAACAAAAATCCCTAAATATTTACTCACATACCCTTTGGAGATCTTCAGTCCAGTAAAAATACATACATATGTGCATCAAAAAACAAGTACAAGAATGTTATTATTTGCAATGGCCTTGAACTGTGAAATACCAAATGTTCATCAACAGTAGAAAGAATAACAAATTTAGGAATATTCAAGCAATTATGTATTTCATAGCAATGAAAAGTAAAAGAATAAACTACTATTATTAGTTACAACAAGGATGTCTCTTACAAACTTCATGTTGCATGAAATATTCCAGACACAAAAAGGCATACTTAGTTTTACTCCATTGGTACGAATTTAAAATCAAGAAAAGCAGTTTACAGTGATGGAAAATCAGAATCTGGTTACCATTAGGAATTAGGAGATACCTGAGTGAAAGCACAAGAGATGATTCTAAGAGCTCTAGTGATGTGTACATCTTGATCTAGCTGACAATTACAGAAATGCATGAACAAAACAATAAGAATGGGTTCATTAAAACTACCAACAATAAAAAATAAACGGGTATTTTTCACAAGTGAAAAACAGTAACAAAAATCTCTACCTTTTACAGGCACCACACCATAAAGTTTAAAACAACAACAAACTTTTGTATTGGATGCCATAAAAATGTTAACTTCTATATTTAAAAAAATACTCTGAAAATTCAGAAAGGTGAATGATGCATTGGTTTTAAAAATTATAACATATCCTTAAGATATAATGACTTTCTTACAAATAAAGAAAAAAACGAACATAATAGAAAAACAGCCATCAGCTATGGTCAGACAATTCAGAATATAAAAAAATATGAATGGTTAACCAACCTATGAAAACTGTGTTTATAGAAAAAGGAATGCATTATAAAACATAATGGGCACCAATTTGTAGCTCATCAAAAATGCTGAAGATATTTTAAAGATAAAAGTATCTTTAAGAGTAAGGGCACAGACGCACCTGGGTGGCTCAATTACTTAAGCATCCAACTCTTGGTTTGGGTTCAGGTCATAATCTCCTGGGTGGTGGGATGGAGCCCTGAGGTGGCTCCACACTAGGGGAGACTGCTTGAAAGATTCTTTTCCTATACCCCTCCCACTGTATGCCTGCATGCATGGGCTTCTCTCTCTCTAAAATAAATAATTAAAAAAAAAAAGAATGAGGAAATAAAGTAGCCTTAGTCTTGGTCAGAGAATAAACTGGTACAACTTTCTGGAAATCAATTTACAAAAGCCCTAAAAAAGATCTACTCATTTTAATATATAAATCCTTTTTACAGGAATTTAGCTAAGAAAAAAATAAATGTACTGACCAGTATTTACTATAGTGATCATAATTACAAGTGAAAAAGGGAGCAAAGCAATATATGCAGAAAATTCCATTTCAAAAAAATGCATTTATTTATTTTTTTAATTAAAAGATTTTTATTTATTTATTCATGAGACACAGAGAGAGAGAGGGGCAGAGGCAGAAGAAGTAGGCTCCCCCTGATGCAGGACTTGATTCCAGGACCCTGGAGCCAGGGTCATGACCTGAATCAAAGGCAGATGCTTAACTGACTGAGCCACCCAGGCACTCCCCCCAAAATGCATTTATATACAGACAAAAATATCTGAAGAGATTAAACTAAAATGTAAATAAAGATAATACCTGGAGTAGGGAGGATATGCTTAAGTTATAATATTCTTCATTGTTTTTTCTATTTGTTTTCATTTTTAAAAACAATCTGACTTCTTTAAAATTCTGTAACATGGCCTTAATATTTTTGAAAGATATAAATATATTCAAATGAGCACACATAATGAGTATGAAGAAAATTTTTGCAGTGACTATTACAATAACGAGTGATTCCATGACTCCAGTGCCAATGTACAGCACTGCTAACCAGGCCATTTCTTTGAATAATCCAACTAAGTCCAGTTAGTTGACAATATTTAGAAAGCTGAAAAAAAAAAAATCTTCGGGGTTGTAGGTGTTTCTCTCTCAGAGAAAGTAAAGGAAAGAAACCCTATCGTCCTTTCCTTGAGTTTTCTTAAGACTCAGCTAGCCTAGACATCTGGACCAGAACTAGTTCAGTCTCTCAGCTCTCAGGAATAATATAATCTCTCTTCTGCATCTTTTATTACTGAAAGTTTTGAGGCAGAATTCTGGCTATTTTATAACCAAATTGGTAAAACTAACCACATTCTCCAGTTGTGTGTTTGTGAGAAATGCCTGCAATAACTTTCTCATGACACATCTTCGATTTTCGAATCCATTTAGAACTTGATGACGTCAGACTGAAAGAACACATTTCTTTCCTCTCTTAGCTTTACTCCAATATGTGATGAAATGTGTCCAAGAGAAATGGCTAGCTAACCTCTGGATAAATGAAAACCATCTTGTCATGTGGCAACTTGAAAGCCATTTTACATTTTAGAGTTTATTTCAGAGAATGGCAGTTAGCAAAAGCTCTACACATACAATAGGATGTTATCTTGTTTCTCTAGATTGATAGCTATCAAAGTGTAATCCCTGGAGCAGCGGCACTGTTAGAAATGCAAATTCTTGGGCTCCACTCTATTAAGGAATCAGAGATCTCAGGATCAGGACACAGCAGTCAGTTATATAACAAGCCACCTAGATGACTCCAAAGCATACAAAGTTTGAGTATGACTGTTCTAAATGGTCTTTGATGCAGATTCTCCAAGAACAGAATGACAGCACAACTAACATCTAAAGGAAGAATTTTCTTGCATGATGAATTTGTATAGATTTTAAAGCACTGTTTACCATTTATTGTCTTTAAAAGGTGAAAATTCTAATATTTATCAGAATTCTTAGGATAAATAAACAACATAGTGACATTTCAGAAGCAAAACCATATGTCAGTGTGTTTCTATTTAGCATGGAGCATGGTGAAGACAGCAAAATCCTATTAAAAGAAACTTGGTCTTGTTTATCTTCTATTACACACTGTCACATAATATCCCTATGTACATTTATTAATTTAGACTCACCCTAATAGCTAGGCCCTGAAACCTTGGCATTCACCAACACTAACATAGTAAGAATGTTCTCCTATCATTACTATACAGCACAAAAATTGTGGTTTAAGATTGTCATATTAAGCAACTCAGAAATAGAGGACAGAGGTAAAGAATATGGGGGCACTCATTGCCAAAGATAATAGAAATCTGCAAATTATCAGTTTAGCTGTACTCTGTCTACATTCTATAGCAAGGATGCTTTCTGGAAAGGAGTAAAATTGGACAAGGGGGTCATATCAATTTAATCACACAGGGAAAATACATCAGCAGGAACAGTGAATAGATCCATTTTTGTTCCAGAGTAATCTCTGGGCTCTTTTAAAAAATATATAAATACATCCTCTCTTTAACCTTTAAAGCAGAGTGCTTCAGTTATATGTGGCAACTATCTATTTATTTTCCTCACAAATCTGCAATCTAGACAAGACTCTGTAGGGCCAGCTCATCTCTTTTCTGCATGGGATCAGCTAGAATGGCTTGAATCCTGAGAACTGGAGTGAATGCAGGGCTCATTTACTCATCTAATCTAGTAAGACTGATCCTCACTGTTGGTTGAGGACTTAGCTGAGACTGTTGGTCAAATACTTACTCATGTCTTCTTTAAGTAGCTTGGGTGAGCAATGTGAGAGACAGCCAGATAAAAAGCCCTATTATCTTCTGAAGACCAGCCTCTGAAGTCAAAGCCTGGCAAGACTTCTGCTATATCCTATTAATCAGGGAATTCACCATCCTCCCTAGGATCAAGGGAAGAGAACACAATCTCCACTTCCTGAGGCTGAGTGCCAACGTTCTGGAGAGAACAGAAGACCAGATACATAGCTAGCTATGACCACTTTTGCAAAATCCAATGTACCACAGTCCTCTGGCCACAATAATTCATATTCCTTCCTGAGATGTTAGACTGAGCAAGTCCTCAGATGATTCTTTTTTTTTTTTAAGATTCTATTTGTTTATTTATTTGAGAGAGAAAAAGAAAGAAAAAGAGAGCAATCAAGGAGAGGAGCAGAGGGAAGAGATAAGCAGACTCCATGCTGAGCAGAGAGCCCAACGTGGGACTCCATCTCATGACCCTGAGATTATGAATTGAGCCAAAATCAAGAGTTACACTTAACCAACTAAGGTACCCAGGCACCCCAAGTCCTCAGATGATTCTGTCATCTCTAGTCTTAGAGCTGACCCAGCTGACAAAAGAAAGTTATCCCCAGTGAATCCTGCCCAAGCTGCACTTTTGTTATCAAAGTAAATGTTTTTGTTTTAAGCCATACAGTTTGGATTGGTTTCTTATATAGCAGTGGACAAGTAGAGATGACACAGATTCTCAACGTTTTCCCCCTGGCTAACTAAATGCAGGTAAGTAAGAAACCCAATGACACAAGAGATACTGTTCAACTCGACTTGTGTGTAAAGTAAGACACACTGGTTTTCCAGCTCTATCTAATTTATTTGTGTTTTTTTCCAGAAAGCATTCTTACAAAAAGGCAAGTGAGAGTTATAACATTATAGCAGTAATAATGAATTCTTCTAAATTTATACAAAAATAATGCTACAAATTTTAGCACCTTCCCTATCATTTGGGACATATCTCATGATTGATCACATCCTACAACAAGAAATAGACTGGAAGCCCCTGTTCTGTACACTCTTAAGGGCGAAAGTTGCTTCAAAAAAGTTCAACAAATGGCTACAGAATTAACGAATAAACAGAAAACCTGAGTTTTGTTTTTTCTATCTTTCAAGAATGGTTAACCTACTATAACTCAGTACTGGCTGATCATGTTCATATAAAAGGAAAGGTAAATGGAAGCATTATTAATAAGCAAGTTTTGTTGTTACTGCTGAGAGGATGTGGAAAAACTATCAGTTACCCTCTCTGTCATTAGACACTTGTCCTAGTGGACAAGTTCTTCCTAATACAGTGACCACACTTCTCACTGTGCCCAACAGAATCTCACCATTCTATCTGATTTTACATTCTTCCCACAACAGAACACTGAATGATAACTGACATGGTCATTATATTCGTAAGTAACATGCTCAGAAAATAACTTGTGGGTTTGTGGGATGTTTTCCAATGTCTCTGGACATATCTCTGGAACAACTTCTAAGAGAATGGATCTGGATAATGTATTTTATGTCCTAACAGATAGTCCCAATCTGAAAATCAAGACATGGGAATCATGTTTGCCCTGGATTCATCATGTTACACTCTGTTAGCTGTCCTCATAACAATCTGATTTCCTGCCAGTTGTAACACTACATCTGTTGGTTATAGCTAGTCCATAAGTAGAATTTTCACTAAAAGCACTTGGCATAGTTTTCCAATAGTCTCCACTGGCATTTTAATTTCAGCTTCTAAGTGCTTTGTAAAATTAATCTGCTTGCTCAAGATTTCATACCTCCTCTTTTTTTTAAGATTTTATTTTTCATTTGACAGACAGAGATCACAAGTAGGCAGAGAGGCAGGCAGAGAGAGAGGAAGGGAAGCAGGCCCCCTAATGAGCAGAGAGCCTGATGTGGGGCTCGATCCCAGAACTCTGGGATCATGACCTGAGCCGAAGGCAGAGGCTTTAACCCACAGAGCCACCCAGGCACCCCATATACCTCCTTTTTCTCAGTATTCAGGGAAACTACAGCAAGAAAGTTAATGTCCAAGTTTCTGTTGATTGAGGAACTCTGCCTTCCACCTAGCACAGCCACCTTGCAAAAGAGTCCTAACTATGCCACTTCCATTAAAACACCTTACCCGACTACCTATTAAGTCATCTCAATAATCACAGGCACAGAATCCCCAGTGCTCTGGTCTGGGCCATAAATAAAGTCTTTATCACACAGATAAAAGCAGAGCCTGGTTTCCCTATTCACCTGGAATACCCAAAAGAGTAGAAGGTCAGTTCCAGTCTCTGAGGTCCACAATCATCAATTATGAAAAGTCTCTCACTTTAGGTTAACTTTTTTTTCATCAATCTCAATAAACCTTAGAAGCACTGAATATCCAAGTTTATAAGAAACATGTCTGTGGCTTGCTCACAAATATATAAAGCATCCTTGTATGTGCAAATATGCATACACAAATATTTGATAATACCTAACACCATCTCCCAATTTTTGTGAAACAAAAGCAAGCCATCATTTGCATTCATAAAGGAGCTTCTCTCTGTCTCACAAAAATAGGGCTTTTCAAATAAAAGGTACAACATTCCCAGGAAGTGGACCCCTGACAATCACTAGTACATTTGTCCTTTTAAGGTCACTTCCAACTGACAGAGTTTGAGCATTAATGGGATGTTCTACAAGCTTTATCATCTATATGCCTAAAAAGACTGTAGCCCTAAGGATTATTTATTGTAAATGACCTCTTCTTCATTACCTAGCACGAAATGAAGAGACATAAGTTTGAAACATCTGTCTGAGTGACCAAAATGGAAGTTTATAAACTAAGCTGGGTAAAAATCTTTCAAGCTGGGCCACAGGTATCCATAAAGCCTGTTATGGCTGGTATTCTCATAGCCCTGCACCCTGTGCTGGGTAGATTCGAATCCAGTCTCTGGTATACGGACTGGCCATGGATCTAACATGTGGGTGGTGGAATACTGAGCCTCTTCCCCTGGCACCATGACCTAACTCAACCAATCAATCCCAGCTGGGGTGTCAAGCAGGAAATGGACAGGAGTGTGAGGAAGTTCACACTGCAGAGGTTCTTCTTGGCATATCTCCACAAGAAATCTTGCTCAAGGAGTTCAAGTTTAGGGAGCTTCAAGATGAAATACAGGAATCAAAAACTAAAGAATTTCCCTTGGCTTCATTACTTTCTAACTATGGAAAAGAGAAAGCTATCAAAAATAAAACTAGTGGGCGCCTGGGTGGCTCAGTGGGTTAAAGCCTCCGCCTTCGGCTCAGGTCATAATCCCAGGGTCCTGGGATCAAGCCCCACATCAGGCTCTCTGCTCAGCATTGAGCCTGCTTCCTCCTCTTTCTCTCTGCCTCTCTGCCTACTTGTGATCTCTGTCAAATAAATAAATAAAATATTTAAAAAAATAAAAATAAAAAATACTAGCTATCATGAAGGTAGGCAGAAAGTAAGTGAAATCACACTGAATGACACCTTTGTGTCTCTTATTAATGAGGTATCAACTGCCTGTGTTTAAAAATCCACGTCCTGAGTTCAAACATGGTTATTTCCCAAAAGTTTGGAACTTCTGCAATGCGGGTTGAAACCATATCTAATTCACTGTAAGATCCCTAGACATTAGTATAAGTAGCTAGCAAAAATGTTCTCTAAATACTAAAAGAATAAAGCATTGTAGGCTCAGTTTAGCGTGTAAACATATAAATATACTTTAAGCTCATCCTAATGTTACAGAGGCTGCTCCTTACATTTATGCATAAGATTCCTTAAAGTGCTTGTTTAAATGACATTTTTTTGGAATTATAATATTTTAAGATTTATTCAGTCTACAAAGAGTGATATGATATTAATTCACAGCAGATTGTGATAATTTAAGGGTGGTTGTACAATTTCTACAGTACTAATTTATAAGCGAACAAAAAACCCAAAGTGATGCAGCTAAAAAGCAATAGAGTATATAAAAAGAATACTGAAAATAAGCATTTGAATAATCAAAACAAAGCTGTAAGGGAGAAAATAAATAAAACAAATGGTAAACAAACCACAAATTCAACCACATATCTAATTGCATTACATATAGTTGGACTAAACAACTAAAAAACAATTAAAAGTCTAATTAAGAAGGTAGAGATTAAAAAAAAAAAAGAAGGTAGAGATTGTCAATCTAGTTTAAAAAAAAAGCAAGTCTCAAGTAATTCTATTTAAAGGATAAAGACTTTATACATGAGGACACAGGCTGAAAGTGAAAGTTAAGTGATTGAAAAATATAGACCATGTAAACTTCAAGCATAAAAAAAGCTGGCGTGCTAATATCAGAAATAATCATTTCAAAATAAAGAGGAGCACTTTATAATGATGAAAGGGTTGATATATCAAAGAAACATAATTCTAAATAAGTATGTACCTAGGAGACTCACTTCAAATTAAATGAAACCAAATCACATCCTTTTACAATTATTTACAAAGAAATTACTTATTATAACATTTCTTAGTTACATATTTGGTTAAAAACAGTTTCAGTGCAGTTGTGCAATTTAACTGATATTTTTAATATCATCTGTAAGGAAACCATTACAGGGTCTCAGGATTCACCTCCACCCATATACAATCTCTTCTGCTTGTCCTGTCATTCTTCGTACAACGGCAAAGAGCTAGAAGCATAGAAAAACACTTTTCTCTGGGAGAGCAGAATTAAAATATAAGTAACAATTCTTCCCCAGCAGCTGTGGGGGTGAAAGAAAGCTGCTGTTGAAGAAGAAAGGGCACAAACACTATGCTAGGGGGATCTGCTCTTCCCAAATGACAGTCTTTTCAGGAACATTTTATCACAGTCCTTCCTTTCTAAAATCTCAGTGATAAATAAATACCAGTTTCCACAGGGGTGCTAAAGACATTAGAGTCTAGAAAACAATCAGTGGGGTGACATGCAATATTATCCACGTAGCTCCCAACAAACACAGCTGCAGTAGACAGGGGAATCATAAAACTGGTGAAGAAGTTGCCTTTGAAAAGAATGTAGTACACCACTTCATAGAGGAGAACTGAGAACTTTTGGGCCCAGGACCCGAGAAGCCAGAGAGAAAGCATAACCTAGGGAAACAGATGCCTAGGACAGCTTGAGAAGAGTCCTGGTTAGCAAAGCACAGGGAGCTGAGCCTGTCACTGATCACTGATGTAAATTCTGTCTGACAAATGATTATCATGTCTTCTTCAAACTATCCAAGATGCTGTCTATCATATATCCAATATATAAATGTATGAGATAGAAGGAAGAGAAGAGAAATGATGTGGACAGTAGTCAAACTTGAGCAGCCACAGTAGCCAAGACTAAAAGCACTGACCTGAAAAGCTCCAGTCATCATCATCTTTGTAGAAGAGAGATCACTATAAGGGAGTCAGCCTAGTGAGGACCAGGGATGCGAAGGATGGCCCAGAGCACAATCAGCGCCAAAGATGGCATACTGCTTTTCAAGACCTATGGGTTGAGGATTTTGCCAATCCATGGGGAGAAATTCAAATTGAAAGAGAACACATATGCATAATGTGCTTATGCATGCATCCATTGTCCATTTATTTATGGTCATTTTTAATTTCTTAGAAAAAAAAACACAAAATAAACTGGATCTGCATATGTGTGTTTAGAAAGCTCCTAAATGCTGGCTTAAGTGTGTGTGTGTGTGTGTGTGTGTGAGAGAGAGAGAGAGAGAGAGGGAGAGAGAGAGGGTGTGTGTGAGAGAGAGAGAGAGAGAGGGAGAGAGAGAGGGTGTGTGTGTGTGTGTGTGTGTGTGTGTGTATAATTCCTACATACTGGCTTAAGGGCTCTTCTGGATTTCTCTGAAAAGAGTGAGTTTGTCAACTAGAACAAGCATCTCCAACTTTACATATACACTCTTCTCATCTAGCAAGCCACATCACCTCAGAGAGATCATTCATGGTCTGCAAAAGCTCAAGAAATGACCAAGGCCACAGCAATTTCACGGGTTTTCCATTTTTACTGCCTTGGAAAATGCCAACTACAGAATCTCTTCCAAAACTCAGGGGTCCTGCTTTGGCCTCAGTGCCTCTCAGGCCCATTTACCCACTTCTACTGGGTCTGAGCATAACTAGTGAGTAGGTAAGGGAATGGCTAAAAATACTCAATGCCTTCAAATCGAGTATGTTTTATTTAATCTGATACTTCCATCCATTCCAGAAGAGTGTTGGGTATACTCTTTCTAGTCTGAAAAATACCACCTAATCTTCTTACCTACTGAAAGAACTCCTAGTAAATGACTTAAGTCAATGATTTACAGGGCTTTAAATTTCATAATACTGTAAAATTAGACAGAAAAAAATAGTCAGGGGAACTACTTAAATTATCAATTTATTTTGCTAAGGAAGCACATTTAAAATTTCCCAATTTTATTATTCTCTTCCCATTTTATTATTTTTCAAAATAACTTTTTAACTAAAAAAAAAAGATATAATCTGAACATACAAACAAGAAGATAATTTAGGATTAGAAAGACTTACTTTCTTTCCTTAATTCCATTTGTCATTTAAGTCAACTTAAGCCATGTTGAGACTCACTGACTAAACTGAAGGAAGCAGAGATCCCTCACAGGTCAAGCACAAAAGCATGAAGTTAGAAAGACATTGGTGTGGACAAACTATTTCCCTGAAGATTCTGATGAAAAATAGATGAGAATGAGAAATAAACATCAGACATCTGAGAACTGTCTGGACAACTGAGAACCAACACAGAGATGTACCTTTTCTTGTCTGCTGTTTTACTTAATGGCATTTACAGTGGTCTTTAAAACAACACAAACAAAGCATCCATATTGCCAAGCACATACTAATTTGACCCAGAAATACTCTCATACAAGTATATATGCAAGATACTGATACTGAAAACCTAAACCCTTCCCAAGTATGTTTCTATATTTAAAATGAGACTCATATTTAACAAATAAAATTTTCAACTCATTCACAGTTGCCCCATTTCACACACCCGGCTGCACATGTGACAGAAGAGAACATTGTGCTCTTTACAAGATCATTTCAAAACGTTAAGCACGCACTGGAATTGAGTTATCATGCTGACATGATTTACTTCTGCAACTCCTGCATCGATCAAGGCAGAAGGTATAATTAGAAGAAAATATTCTTAAGTATTAAAAGTGTTACCATTGCAGACCAGGTAGAGGGGAAGTGATTAGCAGGGTTGGACAGCTTCTATCAAGTAGGCATCAGTACAAATTCCCAGGATGCTAAAACATGAGGCAGAATTTTTAGAGACGACTAACATTTACTTGCCATACTTCCTGAGAAGAGTACAAAAGACATGGATACCTAAAATGACCTCAAATTGTCTTCTGAGGGAAGTTATTCCTGATTATAGCCAATTTCTTTCCTTTCCTCGTGCTTATGTTTACTTCAAGTAAGCTAATTCTGTGCTGGTTTCCAGATTGCATTATTCTTGATTTTAGAGAAAAAAAGAATTACTTTTTGTGACATGTTCAGCTAGAGTTTTCCCCTCATTTTAGCTCAATGGTTTTCCTCATCTTTATTAGATTAGAAAATTCACTAGCTACATCCTATCAGCCACACTTTACAAATTCAAGCCCCCTGAAACTTCAGGCTTACCAACCCAGTGCCATGAAGAGGTAGGGTAACTTTCTGTTCAACCATACCACAAGATCATAGGGCTGCCAACATTCACAGGGATCAGTAACAGAATACCAGCACTCTGACCTTTACTTCCAGCTCCAATCCAAAGCCTAGCAGAGAACTTCTAGCAAAGATGGACAGAAAGTCAGCCCTCTGAAACAAACCTCCTGCTTCCAATACATAGCAACAATAGGAAAAACAAACAAAGAAATGCCCCCCACCCCCCAACCACATAGGCAGACTAAAATGTAGCTAAGTTCTGCTTATAAAAAGAAATGCTGAAAGTAAAGTTATACCAAAGTTCCATCGGGCAAATAGCTGGTACAGCAAAGTAATGGGAGATAGAGCAGTATTGGGGGAAAATAATCAGTAGAGAAAAGGAGGAATATTTTCTAATAAAAATGGCTTATTCCAGCTAAAATTAACAAGTCAGGAAATGACAGATGCTGGCGAGGATGCCAGGGGAACCCTCCTACACTGTTGATGGGAATGCAAGCTGGTGCAACCACTCTGTAAAACAGCATGGAGGTTCCTCAAAAAGTTGAAAATAGAGCTACCCTATGACCCAGCAATTGCACTACTGGGTATTTATCCTAAAGATACAAACGTAGTGATCCGAAGGGGCACATGCACCCAAATGCTTATAGCAGTAATGTCCACAATAGCCAAACTATGGAAAGAACCTAGATGTCCATCAACAGATGAATGGATCTAGAAGAGGTGGTATATATATATATATATATATATATATATATATATATATATACACACACACACATATACAATGGAATACTATGCAGCCATCAAAAGAAATGAAATCTTGCCATTTGCGACAATGTGGATGGAACTAGAGGGTATCATGCTTAGTAAAATAAGTCAATCGGAGAAAGACAACTATCATATGATCTCCCTGATATGAGGAAGTGGAGATGCAACATGGGGGGGTTGGGGGGTAGGAAAAGAATAAATGAAACAAGATGGGATCGGGAGGGAGACAAACCATAAGTGACTCTTAATCTCACAAAACAAACTGAGGGTTGCTGGGGGGAGGGGGGTCGGGAGAGGGGGGTAGGGTAATGGACATTGGGGAGGGTATGTGATATGGTGAGTGCTGTGAAGTGT
>PISX010020529.1:0-35614 GCA_004024625.1 Mellivora capensis | reverse complement strand
CCCCCCGCCCCTTCAAAACCCTCAGGTTATTTTTCAGAGTCCATAGTCTCTCATGGTTCATCTCCCCCCCAGTTTCCCTCAACTCCCTTCTCCTCTCCATCTCCCCATGTCCTCCGTGTTATTTGTTATGCTCCGCAAATAAGTGAAACCATATGATAATTGACTCTCTCTGCTTGACTTATTTCACTCAGCATAATCTAGTCACTTTTTAAAATTCTTCATATTAACACAAAGCTGGTCACATGCAGTACTAATTATACTTATCTGGAGTGAAATAGAAATGAGAGTATTTACATCTTACATAGCCATAAGCATATATATAAGTATCTACATAGACAGGTATAACATGTAGCAATTAGCAAGTTCCTACATTTTTGTCTTACTTGATTATTGTAACAAACTGCAAAACTGAAGATCAGCTATCATTATAATTACACTTATTTTATAGATGAGAAACTGCTCCTAAAAGGTCATGATAGCTGCCAAATGTTAGACAGTAGGTAAGAAGTAAAGTCAGAATTTGAACTCAGATCTGATGCCCAATCACAGTGTTCTGTTATTACATGCTGTCTTCTCTAAATGCCTACAAAGGCTTCTCTATACTTACTGAACACCACCAAGTAATCTAAAAAAGTTATCTTACTACTGGGAAAGGTAGGATTGTTCAGACACTGACTTAGGAATTTTATTCCTAAGCTTTTTCTCAGTTGATCAATCTGAAGTCAGGCCAATGGAACAAATAGAAAACAACTATTTGACTTAGTGTTTTAGAAAATTCAGCAAAATTCAGACCAAGCAACTGGAACATTATATTTTGCAGTTGTCAAACATCTACTCAAGGCTGAACATCTGGATAAACATTCAGTCATCCAGATGTTTTCAAATGGCTCAACATTTTGCAACATGTCTACCAAATATATAATCAATTGAATGCTTTATAAATATCTGTAAGTTTTAAACTTTGAATTTAGGCTACTTGTAGATGAGTTATCAACTTCCTTTTCCCCACCTGTAATAGTTAACCTCTCTCATGAGATGCTTAAATATGATAAGGTATATGGAGAAACTTCATACCCTGAGATATGAAAAGTATTAATGTTCTGGCTGGATGATTACATGGCCAAAACCATGTATTACTCATCATGGGATGAGTTATGAAAAATCCTAACATTTCATTTGTTATTAATTAACACTGGCCCACCCACCGGAACATGGAGCTGACTTAGTTCTCCAAATTTCTCCTGTTTCAAGTAGTATCCATCCTTTGCATTTCAAAAAATTATTACTTTCTAGAAGTTAGATCCTATCTTTTACCCTTTAGCAATACAAGAGCACACAGAAAAGAGGAGAAAAAATAAAGTAACAGAGCAAGGCATATCCTTCATTGGCCTCTTCCTGGTTCTTGCCTTTTCAAGAGAAAATCAACTGCCAGCTCTCTTATTAAGTCCCTTTAGGATTTTGTGGCCTCTGACATCAATTAATTAATTTATTTATTCTTTCACTGAAGATCGAACTGAATGAATGGAACATTGCATAAGATAGTACAAGTAGTCAAAAAGAGGCATAGTATCATAATGCTTTGGAGTTTATACTCTCCTATTCTTCCTTATTTTCTCCTCTTAATTCTCCTACTCAATATTCATGATAGGTTTGAAAAATTGGTAATGTGATGCCCATTTTATTCATAAAGCCACTGTAGCTCAAAGAAGTTAAGTAACTTGTAAGGACATGGGTCTTCAACCCAGGCCTGACTCCAAATCCAGTGTTTTTTTTCAGTCAGTCAAGTTTTCTGATACTGTGCTCAGTGAAATTCCTGGGACTTGAGATGTTAATTAGGTGTCTTGTGAAAAGGATTACTGTAACTGAATGTTTATTTCTCCCCAAAATTCCAATGTTGGAACCTCATTCCCCTTGTGATGGTGTTTGGAGGTGGGGCATTTGGAAGATGGTTAGATTATGAGAGTGGACACCTCATAAATGGGATTAGCGCCCTTTTATAAAAGAGTCCACTGAGATCTCTCTTCCTCCTTCCATCAATGTGAAGACACAGTAAGAAATTGCCCAAAGATGGCCATCTAGGAACCACAAAGTCTGCCCATACTTACTTTATGCTCCCTCCTTTATTTTATGGCCCACCCCCATTTCTTATTTCCATCAAAATTTTATTTTTTCTGAGGTATTGTCTTCCTCCTTTTCTGTTACCATGCTTAATAATGTAGACTGAGAATCAGCAGACATCAAGTCTGTGGGCACCTTGGTTTTGGACTTCTCAGCCTCCAGAACTTTGAGAAATAAATGTCTATTACTTATAAGCCACTCCATCTGTGGTATTTTTGTTGCAGCAACTCGAATAGACTAAGACAAGGATGTTCCTTGGAAAAGTGCTTTGTAGAAATTAGTTAACTTTAACAGCATTTGCCAAACTTACTTGGCTATAAAAGCTTTAGCTGAAAACACTTAAAAATTCCTTAAAGTTCTACCATTTTATAGAACAATTTGGGAAATGATGCACTATTGCAGACTTGCTCTCAATTACAGCTTAGTCACTGATGTCAGCAAATCCTCTTTCATTTCCTTTTAGAAATGTTTTTCTCATCTCCTTGCCATCAGTCAAGAGTGGGTGCTTTCACTCAGTGCACCTGTCGTTAACATACGGTTCTGTAAGCTAAAACCTTGAGCCTCTTCTGCAAAGGACACACTGTGTACCTCTCTGTGCCTTCGAGGAAGAATGCTGTGTCAAATGGCTATAACCTGCTCTGTGATGCGTAAGGACGTTGTGAGCACATCCTGGGGTCTCCATCAGTGTAAAGTAGTAACATCTGCCTTTATTTTCAAATGTAAAAGAAATGTCTTTGAGGGCTTTAAATTTTTGTTCCTGAGAGATTTTTTTTCTTTGCATTGGAGTCTTGTTTTTGATATAAGAAAAAAAATCTTAATGTAAGATTTCTTGGGCATTTCTTGGGCATTTTCTTATTCTTTCTTATCTGCCTAAATTTTATTTCACTAAGGCTGCCTCTTTTATTCTATGCTCCATCCCCACTTTTGGTTTCCATTAACAAAATTTATTTTTCCTGAGACATTTTCTTGCTCCTTTTCTACTAACTCGGTACTTAAAAGTGTAGTTAACAGAGTATCGGCATCACCTAGCAATGCAGAATCTAAGGCCCCACAGCAGACCTGATGAATCAGAACGTACTTTTAGACAGAACGCCTAGATAATCCCATGAACATGAAAGATTGAGAAATCCTGTTCTATCACAGTATTTAAGGCCTCCCTTGGTTTGTCAACAATTATGTCCTCAAACCTATAAAAGATTAGTTGTGAAGAATAGGTCCCTTGCTGAAGAGTGAATTATATATAGATTATTAAGCATGCATGTTTATACACATACTTATAAAATCACAATTATGTCATTTTACTATTACACATCTTTCAAAAGTTCCCCATGGAAGGCACAATAAATTCTAAGCTCCACAGCATGAAAGACCCTCATGATCTGGTCATGCTTAGTCTTTCAGCCTCATCTTCACCATCTTTCCTCCAAATCCACTGTTATTTATGTTCCAGCCATACTGAATGACTGGAATTTGTTAAACACTCAGTGTTTTTTCTCTTGTCTCTGATACTTTATTCATTCAGCGCTCTCTGCCTCGTATGGCTTTCCTATATCTCTTGACTTGGCCTATGTCTACTTGTCTTTTAGGTCCCATCATAGCTGACTGTGTCTCTGGGAATTATTTTCTGGCCCTTTCAGGACCCCTAATCACCGTACAGATTCATTTATTTCCTCAATAAATACTGATTACATGTCCATAAGGTACCAACTACCTTTTTAATAGCATTTAACATAGTTATAACAATTGTTTGACTTACCATTTTTGCTAGATTAGAAATTCTTTGAAGATAGGAATATATTCATTCATTTAATAAATATTTATTAAGTACACCCAACTGCATGTTTTATAGATGGTTCCACACATGGAGAAGGTATGTTTGAAAGTCCTTTATTAAAGAGGTAAGGGAAAGGATCCGGTTGATATCCTTGGTGTGGTCTCTATGGGATATTAGAGACTTCATCTTAGTCTTTTTACAAACAGCTTCAATTCAGAAGTTTCATTCCTATATCCTCCAGAGTGTCCTAATTTTTCATTAAAAAATACAGCTACCACAATAATCAAACTCAGTACTCTCATCATCTTAAGCAAGGCTTAAAATGTGGGTTTGTTTTGTTGTAGGAGAGATTGTACATGCCAAGGAGGGATACAGGCTGTAGCAAAAAGGAATGCGGCTCTGAGGCTAGACCTCTCTGGTGCAAATTGCCATTCCAGTGCTTATCTATTTAACCTTAGAAAACTTATTTTAACTTGCCAAAATTCCATTTGCTCATCCCTAAAGCAAGAAGAACTCCTAACGTACAGAGCTACTGAAGGATTGAATGAAAAATGTGCATAGAACATTTAACACAGGAAATAGAATAAAATAAATACTCCATAAATGTCTACTACTACCCCTGCTGCTGCTACTGTGGCTACTACTTCTACTATTTGTGCATAGGATTTATATTTGAAGAAAGCTTTCAAAGCAATATTGTACTATACAAGAAGGTATTGCTGCTGATAAAGAATATGAGGCTTCTTCCCATGTATGAGGCAATCATTTACCTTCTTTCCTTCTCCAAGAAATCAAAAGGAAACAATAGTCCTTCTTAATTGTAACCCACTCAGTTTACCCAGACTCCCAGACCAGCTCGAACAAATTGAGGATAGCCAGCTGCAAGGTTGTAAGTGAATTGTTGTTACTTCGCAGACCATAGGAAACTCCAAAAAAATTGTGAAAAAATACAGACATAAAAAAATCTCATTTGACACTCAAGTCCTTGGCTTGGGACAATAACAAAAATGTTCCCAAGGACAGCAGAGACCTTTTCCATTGTTCGACTCAGCATTCCACTCAGGACTTAATGACAGAAGGCACTGTAGTTGTAATTATTCTCCTCTGGGTCCCACCCAGGCCGCCTTCCAACAACTTCTCTGTAGCCCTGCCCAAGCCCTGTAGAAGGGAAAACGCACAAAGGGGGATATTTGTGGTCCGACTGTCTCCAATTAGTTAGAATGAGAACAATGATTAGCCTTTCTTCTGGACCAGCCTGGGGAAAAAAAAAAAAAACCTGCATTTTTGGGTGGGATGGGGAAGGAATTTTTGGCCAAGAAATCTAATTTTAACCGGGAACTTTCAGGGATCTATATTGACTGTGACCTATTTTTCCCAAAGCAATCAGAACCCCAGAAACTCATAAGAGGTATGTGGCCAGTGCGCTTAGAAAGGACCATGTGGCTGCTTCTCAAAGTCTAGAGCATGTAAACCACTGCTTCTCAAAGTCTAGAGCATATAAAATTTACCTGGAGGCTTGTTTTAAAAAGGCAGGTTCCCATCTGTGGAAATTGAGTCCGTAGGCCTGGAATAAAGCTCAAGAACCTGATATTTTAACAATAACCCCTCTCCCCAGAATAATTATATTCCAGGTGATCTGCATACCAAAGTTCAATGGGGGAAAATTTGCCCTGGATGGTATCTGAGGACTGGTTGCTAACAGTCCGAGGTTCAGGCCATATCAAGCTTACTTTCCAACTCATATGTGATAAAATTGTACTAAGACATTAGTAGCTAGCATCTTGACTAAAGAGTAATGAACAGAATAAAAGTCAAATATCAGATTCAGTCCTAACTCCTATACCAAAGGACTGGAAATGCATAATTTTTTAAGACTCCTGCTCTTCCTAAGATAGAAAAAACCAAGGTTGTTGTTTTGAGTAAGTGAGGTACTATGTTGTAAATGTCCTTATAAATTGTAACATGCTGAACAAGTATTTTAGTTGTGGTTAATATGACTCTCTCAGAACCAAATGCATTTTAACGGTGGGATCCTAAACATTCTAAAAGTTGTCATAAAACAATATTTGAATAGAAATTTAGAGATTTTAGAGCCACTAATAAATAGATTTTAGAACAAGTGAGGGGCTATCTAGGGTCTCCAAATCTCACTGTGTAGATTAGGAGTACATATTACTAATATATACATACTTATGCATATGCATCTGTGTATACAGCCATACAGATGCAGTGTATATGACTCATTTCTTATTTGTGGAACCAGTAGTTCAAGGCCCCAGCATGTTCTATGACCTGGACTCACTCATTACTTTTTCCTGAAGTCCTTATACTTCAGTGAAAATTGGTGAAAAAAAAAAAATCCTGTGACAACTTTTCCACTTTGTTTTGTAAACCCATCTGCTTATTAGTCAATAGCTTCTTGAATTCTTTTATGCTGTAGAGAGTTTTCTAAGCTAGCTCCTAGTCTTTTCTAAATCTAGGGTTACTGGATTACTGAATTGTTGGAGAAAGAAACACCCTTGTTATTGGCTCTTGCTTACCCCAGAATTCTGTTGGATGCTGGGAAAATATCTCAAGGCCCACACTAGCACTGGTAATTCTTGGGAGCTCCTTCTCTGTACCTTAGTACCTGAGCAAACTTAGGAACAATTTTAGGAACAAGTTGGCTCTAGTGTATGTGAGAGCAGAAAATAAAAGTGGAGATAAAAACTGGGGGCAGAAAGGGAAATAATGTGGGAAAAAAAACCAAGAAGAGTCCCCAAGAAACTCTAGCCAAATACGCTTAATAATTTTTACATCTGGCAGGGAAATAGCCAGGAAAGAACCCCTATGTAGGTGGTGGGACCTGAGGGAATGTCAAGTTGATGAAGCTATCATTCACATGCTCCAACTTTGGCCCCCCCTCACCCATCCAAGTCTCACATGCTGTTCCTTAGATCAGCAAAGGGTCTCTTCTCTGCAAATGTACCTTTAAATATCAAGGTCCTCTGTAGCCCCAGTGCCTCAGCCGTCAGGAGAGCAGAGGGCTTCAGTCAAAAAGCGGCTCAGGGACAGCTACTACTAATAAGCAAAATGTCAGAGGAAATGGATACTTAACCTCCACCATACCCAGTATATCACACCTCCCTCACAAGCCAGAGGAGCCCCCAAAGAGACTGAGGCAGGCTGAGTGCTTACAAGCATGAGTACTGGCAATGCTGGATGTTGCACAGTTCTGTGCATAGACAACTGAGGAAAGCTGGTGGATGTAGAGGGTTTTCACCTTTATTAGTTGTGCCCTGAAGCAATTTGCTTTAAGCTCTCTCAACCCAGTTTTTTGATCTATCAAATAAAATGGACAATATCTTCCCCAATTCCAACAGCATGGGGTTGCTAAGAAAATTGGAGTCACAATCCAGTATGAAATGGCAACTGGCCATCAACTCGTGACATGTTCTCCTCATCCCTATAAAGAATCTAAGAAGACATTGAGCAAAATAAAATTTTAGTGACAACACTAAGAACTGCACCTATTAACTATCTCTACTCTTCTCTGTCGATGCTCTAATTCAATATCAGCCACTGCTGGACACTTGGAACTTGCTGATTTCTTGGCTTTTGTTATTGGTCTCCAGTAATGCATTTTATATAGAGGATACATAGGGATGGTAAACAACTTATTATTAAATATACATAGCATGTATAATATAGTTGTAGAGTTTAAGAATAACAATAGACAAGCATCCTGCTTAATAAATAGATTATCACCAATACCTACAACTTCCTGTGTAGGAAGTTTCATTATCTTTTCAACCCTGCTATAGTTATATTCTTTTTAAAATCTGATACGTGTGCCTTCTGTTATATTCTGACTATAAATTTTATATGACCCTTTTCCTGAATGCTATCTACAATACTACATTTTGTTTTATCATTTGTTTGCTTTTCTCTGTGTCACTACCACAAAAGTATGTGTCCTTAAATAATAAATCGATTAGTTTTGCCTCTTTATTAAACTTCGTTTAATGAGATCATACTTAGTCTTCTCTTACTTGCTTTTTCTTGTTCAGTGTAGAGTTCCCAAGATTCACCCATATTGATGCATATAGTCCTTTAAATTTTATAGTTGCATAATATTCCACTGTATAGCTAAACATAATTTATTATGCCTTCTTCTATTGATGGACATAAAGGTTATTCTAGTTTTTGTCTCTGTATCTCTCTGGTACACATTTCAGTTTTTCAAGGAGTATCTCCAGGAGTGGAAGGAATTGCTGGTCATGAGGTACACATACTTCTTCAGCTTTAACAGATTATACAGACATGTCTATCAATGGAGTGATTATACCAATTTATGATTTCACCAACAGTGTATGAGTTCCTCTTGTTCCATGTCCATACAAAGAGTTGGAATTGTCAGATTTTATAGTTCTGGCGAATTTACTGGTTTTAATTTGCATTTATTGATTATTAATGAGAGTGAATATATTCAGACATGATTTTTGGTCATTCATGTGTCTTCCTTTATGAATTACCTGCTAATATGGTCTACCTTTATATTTTTTTTTTCTTGTTTATATATTCTGAATGCCAATTCCTTTTCAGTATGTGTCACAAGTATCTTTGTTGGGTGTGTGGCTTATCTTTTCACTTTATTTATGGAATCTTTTAATGAAAAATAATTCTTAATTTTAATGTCAATTTATCAGATATTTTCCTTTATGGTTTACATATTTTGAGTCTTGTACAATAAGTCTTTTCCTATCCTAAGATCATAAAGAATTCTATTATATTGATTCTAAAAATTTTTAAGTTTTGCATCCTAAATTTATTCTACCTGAATATTTTTTTAAAGTTTTATTTATTTATTTGAGAAAGAGAGAAGAGAACACAAATAGGGGGAGTGGGAGAAAGAGAAGCCAATGTGGCATACATGTTTATAAATGAGTTTGACCTATAACAATCCCTTCTCATTTTTTAAACTGTTCTTGTCTGGTTTTGATATCAAGAATATACTAGACCATGATTATTTCTTCCCACTCTCCTGTCCCCCATGATCTGGAGAAGTTTTATGTTATTTGTATTTTCTAATCCATAGATGTTTTATTGTAATTCTCTACCAAAATTCATGCCTATTATTTTTATTGTAGGATGTTTTAAAACTACTATTTAATTTCTTTTGTTTCTTGTAGAAATACTCATGTTTTCTATTTCTTAATGAATTCAGTTAATAACTTATATTTCTCCTAAGAATTAAATATTTCATAAGTTTTTAAATGTGTTGCATAAAGTTATTCATAATTTTGTTTCATTATCTTTTCAACCCTGCTATAGTTATATTCTTTTTAAAATCTGATACGTGTGCCTTCTGTTATATTCTTAAAATCTGTGCCTTCTCTCTCTGTTTTACTTAGCAAGATTATTTATTTTCTTCTACTTTACAGGTGTATTCTGTTTTTCTTTTTTCTAAGTTTTATGAAGAGTACATCAATTTTCAGACTTTTTCTCTACCAGTATTAGTAGGCAAATAATTTTTTAAACCACCATGTTAGCTATATCCCACAAATTTTTACATATGCTTTTTCTTAACACATAGTTTTAATAATTTCCATTATGATTACTTTGTTGATCTATTAGGTTGTATAGAAGTATAGTTTAAAAGTTCTAATCTGGGGGTGCCTGTGTGGCTCAGTCAGTTAAGCGTCCAACTCTTGATTTTGGCTCAAGTCATGTTCTCAGAGCCCTGGTGAGTAAGGGACAGGCAGGGCTAAATAGGGAGAGATAGCTTGGGGGCTACATGTGAGCAGGCTCACATAAATCCCAAATGTGGAAAAATGCTATAGATGAGATATTTTCATAATCGTTACAAACAAAACCAGAAATAAGGGAAAATAAGGAGACCACCTTGTTTGTCTTAAATGTTATAGACAAGGTATTTTCATGAAAGTTACAAATTGACCACTGAAAGTTACCAGGCTCCAAAGGATAAAGTAAACATAGTACTACCAGTAATGACATCAAGAAGATTTAAGTTCCCTGGTCAGTTTTCTACAAAAGACCAACCATAAAAGGTCTCAGTTACCACCCATTCAGGACCCCTCTCAACCCTAGACAGCTTTTTTTTCTTTCCTTTTTGTTCTCACCTTCACTTAATAAACTTTCACTTCACTTCATCCTTTTGTGTCCTCAAGATTCATTCTTTGATTCCCAGAGACAAGAACCCTGCAACCTGCAACAATGGGATGAGCCCTAGGTCAGGGTCCATGCTCAGCAGGGAGTCTGCTTGAGGATTCTCTTCTTCCTTCTCTCTCTGGCCCTCTCCCTGCACATGTGCTCTCCCCTCCCCCCGTCTCTCAAATAAATAAGTAAATTTTTTTAAAAAATCTAATCTGAAAATAAACAAAAAAAGACCTCTTACTGGGAAATTTTTAAATAAATGAAAAATAAAAACAAATTTTAAATTATATTTTAAGACTATTTTCAAATAAATAACCACTAACACACACACACACACACACACACAGAATCAGTTGTGTTTTTTGTATACATTAACAATGAACAATCTTTAAAGAAAATTAAGAAAACAATTTCATTTATAGTAGCATCAAAAAGTATAAAGTACTTCGGAATAAACTTAACCCATAGATGAAAGACTTGTACACTGAAAACTACAAATATTGCTAAAGGAAATTAGAGAAGATGGCAATAAATAGAAGAACATCTATGTTCATGGATTAGAAGACTTAACATTATTAAAATATCAGTATCCAAAGTGATGTACAGATTTAATGCAATCTTTATCAAAATCCCAGTTGCATTTTTGGCAGAAATAGAAAAACCATCATAAAATTTGCTTGAAATTTCAAGGAACCTGTAATAGTCAAAAGAATCTTTAAAAAGCATAGTTAAAAGTCTCACACTTCCGGAATTTAAAACTTATCACAAAGTTACAGTAGTCAAAACAGTGTAGTAATGGCACAAAGATAAAAATATAGGCTAATGGAATAGGTTAGAGAGCACCAAAATAAATCCTTGAATAGATGATCATATGATTCTTGACAAGGGTGCTAAATCAATCAGTGGAGAAAAGACTCTATCTTCAAAAAGCCTTTGGGAAAACTGGGTATCCATATGCTAAGTTATGAAGTTGGAGCCCTACTTATACCATATACAAAAATGGATCAAAGACTTAAGAGCTAAAACTGTAAAACTCAGTAGAAAACATAGGAAGAAAGCTCTATGACATTGGATTGGTAGTGATTTCTTGGATATGCTATCCAAAGCACAGGCAACAAAAGTAAAAATAGATAAATTAGACTACGTCAAAATTAAAAATCTTGCATCAGATGACACAACAAAGTGAAAAGGCAGCCAACAGAAAGGGAGAAAATATTTGCAGATCACAACTATCTGTATCTCTATCTGTTTATGGAGAGTTAATATCCACAACATATAAAGAACTTCTACAAATCAAAAACTGTAGAGATCTCCAGGTGGCTCAGTTGGTTAAGCAACTCCCTTTGGCTCAGGTCATGATCTTGGAGTCCTGGGATCGAGTCCTGCATTGGGCTCCCTGCTTAGCAGGGAGCCTGTTTCTCCTTCTTCCACTCTCCCTGCTTGTGCACTCTCTCTCTCTCTCTCTCTGTGTCAAATAAATAAAATCTTTTTAAAAATTATATATATATGTATATATATATATATTAGATTTTTATTTATTTAATAGACAGAGAGAGATCAGAAGTAGGCAGAGAGGCAGGCAGAGAGAGGGGGGAAGCAGGCTCCCTGCTGAGAAGAAAGCCCAATGTGGGGCTCGATCCCAGGACCCTGAGCTGCACGCAGAGGCTTAACCCACTGAGCCACCCAAGTGCCCCTAAAAAATTATATATATTTGAATTAAAAATAGGCAAAGGACCTAAATAGACATTGCTCTAAGGGATATATACAAATGACCAACAAGCATATGAAAAGATGCTTAACATCAGTAATCATTAGGAAAATGTAAATCAAAATCATAGTATGATTCTGCCTCACATCCATTAGAATGGTTGGGGAGGAGAAGTGAGTTGGGGGAAGTCGGAGGGGGACACAAACTATGACAGACTGTGGACTCTGAAGGTTTTGGAGGGGAGGAGTGGGGGATTGGGTGAGCCTGGTGGTGGGTATTAAGGAGGGCACGTATTGCATGGAGCACTGGGTGAGGTGCTTAAACAATGAATTTTGGAACACACACAAAAAAATAAAATTAAATTTAAAAAAAAGAAAATAACAAGTGTTGGTGAGGATATGGAGAAATTGGAACTCTTATGCATTATTGGTAGGAACATAAGATGGTTCAGCCACTATGGAAAACAGTAAGGCAGTTCCTCAAAAATTAAAGATAGAATTACCATGTAATCCAGAAATTTCACTTTTTTAGTGTATATCCAAAAGAATTGAAAGCAGTTTCCCGAATAGGTTTCTGAACACTCATGTTCTTATAGCAGCATTATTTATAATAGCCAGTGTTCATGAACAGATGAATGGATAAACAAAATGTGGCACATATAATATGATGGAATATTAAAAAAGAAAGAAACTGACATGATACAACATGGATAAGCCTTAAGGACATTATACTAAGTGAAATAAACTAATCACAAAAAAATACTGTAGGATTCCATTTATATGAAGTATCTAAAGTAGTCAAACTCATAGAATCAGAGTGTAGAATGGTGGTTATCAGGGGCTCCTGGAAGAGAGAAATGGGTAATCGTTATTTAGTTAGTAAAGAGTGTCAGTTTTGTATGATGAAAAAAGTTCAAAAAGTTCAAAGAATAGTTCAAGAAATTTTTTGCACAACAGTGTGAACATACTTAGCACTACTGAAAGGTACAGTTAAAAATAGTTAAGACTGTATACATTATGTGTCTTACCACAATTTAAAAAGTTTATGAATATGGTTAAGCTAATAAAATTTGTGGTGGCCCAAGTGTAAAATAAAACCAAAAAGCAAAACAAAACAAAATTATAACCTAAGGTATCATATCTCACCTTTAGCATTGCCAGATTGAAAAAAGCATGACAACACATTTTGTTCTCAAGGCTTTGAGTAAACAAGAATAGTTACGTATTGTTGATAGGAATGCAAATTGGCATTTACCTTTTTGTCAGGAAGTTTAGAAATATCTAACACAACTAAGTTACGTGTTTACCTTGTGACTCAATAATTTCATGTCTAGAAATTTACCTTAAAGTTTCCCACCAACCATATGAAAATAAGTGTGCACATTCCAGCTTTATTTATAATTGCAGAATGTTGGAAATACTCTAAATTCCTAAATACAGGAGAGTAGTAAAATAATATATGGTATATCTGCACATTATATATTATAACTTATACAAGCAGTGTTTTCTATTACACACATATATATATATGAAATGTATTTTCTGACACATAAGATTAAAGATTCTAGGCCTAGTGTATGAACATTTCACTAGCTTTTCTATTTGTTGCCAGGTCACTGCCCAAATTCTTACTGCTATCCGTACTGTATAGATGTCCTAATCTTACCAGTATTGAGTATTATAATGATAATTTGAAGACTCTAACTTCATATATGTAAAATGACACCATCAGTTTGCTTTGATTTACACTACTCCAGTTAATACAAAAGATACACAATTTTTATATTTGTTTTCTCTTTGTGCTTATCTGTGGATTTTTGGAAGTCTAAGAAAAAAGAGTAATCAAAAAATAATATGGCTTCAACAAATCATTTATATATCTATCATCAAAATGATCACTTTAGAATAATTACTGAGTATATTATTATTAATGAATAATGGCATACCCAGAATGCTTGACACTCCATCTTCTATATAACAAAATCATTGTCAGTAATAGTCATTATGTAAAATGAATAATATTGGTAAAAAAAAAAAACAGGAGAAGTATTTTTTCACATATCTCACAGACCTTAGGATTTAATTTCTACCAGGTTTAAAAGCAGTTATAAGGTTGGATATTCATTTTTTATCCCAATATCATAGTCTACAACCAAAACAAAGTAATTATTTCTGTCTTGAAAAAACTGGCTTTTTTTGCATTGTTTAGTAAAGATTTATGAAGTCATGAAGTTGTCAAATGTTGACTGCTTCCTGCTCTTTTCTCCTTGTCTTTGAACTGCAGAGAAATGTCCATATTTATTCTGAAAAGGTTCACTTCCTTTCTTAACCAAATTAACTTTTTTCATCTGGAAATAGTATTGACCAAGCAGGAATATCAAAATAGATTAAAATATCATTCACTGTCATCTCTTCATCAAAGTCTTTGCTTTATTTGTGCTATTTTCTTCTCCTTTTAATTTTTTTTTCAATTTTGTCAGTGTCTATGCTAACATTTCTTTTCTTTTCCTTGGTGTCAATGCTTATAGAAAATGATTCATTGTGTCTTTCATCATGTGTCATCTGAATCTTGTATTGTTTCTAGTATCCATGCTTTGGATGTGCCAGCTTGCACTCTTCACAATTTTCATAAACTCTATGCAATGTTGAAGACATTACATATTTCAAAATAGATCCAGACATTGCTGCAATTGCCTCTTTTGTTTTTTAAAAATTTTCTTTACTGGGCTCCACTGGGTTGTTGCCCTTTCATGTTGGTATGGGTTTTTCACTTCACATTTCTTTACCAAAAGCAAAAAAATTATTAAATACTTGCTGGTCTCAGAACAATATTCCAAATGACTGAAAGGTCCTTCAAGTTTCTATAGGACAGAAGTACAGAATTTGATAGCTTTTATTTCAATCTGGCAGTTTTAACTCAGGTATTTTTGTCAATATCTTATGTAAAATATTTTATGGAAATAATTATCTAGTAACTATAAATGAATTTTAATATAGCAAGAATATCTTCAAAAAGGTCAAATTATATAATGACTAAATGGTACTACTAGAGTAATGTTTTATTTTCTAGATTTGTTTTTTGGCTTAAAAACAAATAGTGAACAATTTAAAAGGGAATACACTTAAAGTTTCTATTTTCCAAGATCATTCAAAAATTTTACCTATGAACTAAAATTTGCACTTTCCAAAGAAAAATATACCTCACAGTTTTCACCTTGTTCCACTGTTTAAATTTTAAACACAAATAATAACTCCATGTGGTCATATAGAATGACAAAATGGAAGTCATTCAAATTTTGTCTCATCATTACTACAATCACAATGCTATCACTGTTTATTTCAGATCTACAGTTTAAAATCAGGTGTATATAGCATTATAAGAATTATTGATGAAATTGTACATAAAGTGCACTCAATTTATTCTGAACTTTATTGTTCTTGGAATGAATGCATATATATACTTGAGTCTCACTGTATTGGGGGCCAAGTATGCAACTGGGAGTAATCCAAATTAACTCCTGTGTGGAATTCAGTATTTATTAAAAATTAAGAAAATATGTGCTCATTAGAAGCTAAATATGCATTACAAAAATCAATATTAACTGTAACAATTGTTTAGAACTTAGACCAACAAAGAATTCTGGGGGAAGATGTATTTTATCATTGGTATTCTTCAAAATCTCCAGCATAGTGATTAAAAAAAAAAAGATGAACTTTGACTCAGTTTTATTTTGTTTATATTTATCCTAGAAAAAGAGTCCCCCCTGTTGGTTGCCCCACAAGAACTGCTTTCAATGCCACATCCCAGGTAGGCCACCATTAAAGAATAATATTTGAATCATTTATTGAATTCATGTCTCTATTTCTTCACATATTATTTTCTGTCCCTCATCTCTCTCTTACCCATGGAGGATTCCAGGTACATGAATGTTAGACTTCTTGATATAATTCCATGGGTCTCCAAACGTCTATTTATATCTCAGAAAATTTTTTATCTCTGTTCTCCAACTTGGATACTTCAACTTCAAGTTCACTGACTCTTCTATCATTTCCATTTTATAATTAAGCCCATCTAGTACATTTTCTACATTTCAAGTGTAGTATCTTTCAGTACTGCTCATTTTTAAAAAATTTCTTTTCTAAGAATTTTGTCATTTTATCCATTATGAGAATATTCTCATTTACTTTGTTAAGCATAATTATAATAGTTGCTTTAAAATTCTTGTCTATTCTGACATCTAAGTCATCTCAGGATTGGTCTCCACTGATTGTCTTTCTCCTTAAGAGTTGGTCAGGTTTTCCTATTTCTTTCCATGTTAACACATTTAAATTTTTTTTCCATGTTAACAATTTTATATTATATCACGGACATTGTGAATAATATGCTATAGACACAATTCTTTTATATTTCTCTGAAGAGTTCTGGTGTGTGTGTGTGTGTGTATGTATGTTTTAGCAGGTACTTGACTTTACTGGACTTACATTGGAAACTGTCTCCTTATGATGAGTAGCAACTTAAGTAATCTCAGTTCTGTGATGTTAGTTAGAAGAGTTTTTCCAAAACATGAGCAAGATACCATGAGGCATCAAGCGCTGAGAGTGCCAAATTCAAACATGAGTTCAGAAGCCCTGCTCTGGCAGAGAAGCCAGAAGTTAAGAACCTTTGCTCTATTCAGTGACACTGGTGGTGGTATAAAGAGGAGGGAGAATAACTAGGTAACATTTAAGGTTATTACCATTTTAAATTATTGAGATTCAATGGCTTTTTGCTTTCTACAGTACTAATTTTAAACTCCTTGAGCTTGGTATTTAAATTTTTCTAAATATTAAATTCTATTTACTTTTATTATCTTTACTACAGTTACTTCTACCCCCACAGAAAAACTCAAACTAATCTGGAATATTCATCCCTCAGGTTTATTCCTGCCTCTATTCCTCTGCTTATTACTGTATCTTTAGTCTCTAATATTCTGCATATTCTTCGTCCACTGGAAATCCTACTTCATCCATCATAGCTCAGATAAAATCCTACATCAGCCATTGTGTTTCTGTGATTACTTCAGTCCCCAGTGAAATATACTTCAGTTTTCTCACTTACTACCTCTTTGAACCTCATGTCTTCTTTTATACAGGAGGTGTTATTATCCCTAGTTTATAAGAGTGCTTTGAGGATTAGAGATAATACTTTTTTTAAAAAGATTTTTATTTATTTATTTGACAGAGATTACAAGTAGGCAGAGAGGCAGGCAGAGAGAGAAAGAGGGGACGCAGGCTCCCTGCTGAGCAGAGAGCCCCATGCGAGGCTCGATCCCAGGACTCTGGGATCATGACCTGAGTCGAAGGCAGAGGCTTTAACCCACTGAGCCACCCAGGCACCCCAAGATAATACTTTTTAAAAAATATTTATTTACTTATTTATTTACTTACTTATTTACTTATTTAAAAGAGAGAGACAGAGAGAGAGAAAAACACGCCTCCCTTCCCTACTGCTTGGGAAATCCCAAGCAGACTCCCCACTGAGCTCTGAGCAAAGGTGGGCTCAGTCTCAAAACCCATAGGATCATGAGTTGTATACTTAACCTACTGAGCCATCCTGCCACCCCAGGTTACGGATAATACTTTTAAAACAAAACATAATAGGGGTGCCTGAGTGGCTCAGTGGGTTGAGCCTCTGCCTTCGGCTCGGTTTGTGATCTCAGGGTCCTGGGATGGAGCCCCGCGTCGGGCTCTCTGCTCAGCCGGGAGCCTGCTTCCCCTCTCTCTCTGCCTGCCCCTCTGCCTACTTGTGATCTCTCTCTCTCTATCTCTCTCAAATAAGTAAATAAATAAATAATCTTTAATAAAAACACATAATGATACAATTAAACAAAATTTACTTTGTGCCACACATTGTTCTACAGCTAAAAGGAAATCCAAGATTTAAACCCAGTTAGGCTCAAGAGCCCATATATATTCTCATAGCAAATATACTATGTTACTCAGCAAAAGAGAACATTCAATTCATTAGTTGCTATTATTATTTTTACCAGGTATGACTACTGAATTTCTCATGAATGCATTTCTTGTTTTACTGAAGAGATTTTTGGACCTTTGAGAACAGGGACATTGTCTTATATATATTTCTTACTTTTATAGTATTGTGTTTACATAGGATATGTTTAACTAGTATTTGTTGAATAAGTGAATAAATGATGAACCATTTACAGAGAGATTATTTACCTCTTAGATTTTAAAATCACTAAGTTTTACTTCTCACCACATCCTTCTTGGAAAAAAATCAGAATATTCATACAATGCCTTCTTCTAGATCAAATACAAATTCCCCCAAGAGACTGAACTTCAGTATTGTTATTGATTGTTTCTGTGCACTCCTGGAGATATCATTCTTAAGCACTATACCAGGTTTTGCATTCCTTAGAGCCTTTCCCATCAGGATCTGTATTTAGTGGCTCCCTGTGACTGCTGGGGAGAAGTTGAAACCCCAGTCCTGATCAGGGCAAGCAAAGATTCTAAAGGAAAATAAGGTTCTGATGCCCACAACAGATTTAATACTCTGGATTTAACTGAAGTATAAACTACTGAGCCAAAAAACAAAATGTGTGCAGCAAAAATTAGCTGCAAACTGACTACTGGGGATTCTTTTTTTCTCACATCCTGGAATATCTAGGGCTAGCTAAATCTGGCCTAACTGGACTAGCAGTGTAAAGGAACTTCTGTGTAATATTTAGCATTTCCAGTGACTTTGGCATTAAGGCTGGACATTTTGTTTCTTAAGAAACAGGTATTTTTGCACACCTGTCCCAATAACCCTGTCATCCTTTCTTCTCACCAGAAACTGTCTCAATTCTGAACATCATCGGGGTATGTCTTTCATTCCCTTATGACATATTTGGGGACTTCCTTCTGTTACCTATTGGGGCCAGACTATGAATTCAGGGTCACAGGCCTAGTCCTTTAAGTGGGAAGTTAGAGTAATGTCTCGAGGGATCCTGTTTCTTCTCTCAGTCTGGGAATGGAATCAAGCCCCACAATTACCTTGTCAACCTTTTCTCAAAGAAGCAAACCAGTTTTCCACACTGTGCATTGTATAAATATATCAAACTTATTCTTCTGAAATTATTGCATGTTGTCAGGCAATTATCTGTATTTTCACAATAATTACAAATATAACTATGTAATTATTATATAATAATTATAACCATATTTTTACCTTTTAATTTTCTAATTTAAGTATCATTTTCATACAATTGAATACACACATATTGAGTTATAGGTACAAGAGAGTTTTTACTTTTTTTATATATTTTTAGAAACAGCATTATTGAGGTACAATTGGCATAAAATATAATTCAACCATTTAAAATGTATGTTTCAGTGAGCTTTGATGAATGCATAGTCATGTAACCACCACAACAATCATGAAACAGAACAATTCCATTACCTCAAAAAGTTCTGTCAGGCCCTTTTGCACTCATCCCCCTTCCTGCCAACCCTGGCTTCTGGAACCATTAATATATTTTCTGACACTGTATTTTTGCCTTTTATAGAAATTGGTATAAATGGAATTATACAGTATTTAGTATTATCGTATCAATAGATCATTCCTTGGTAGTCCATGGTTACATACATACTACTCATTGTTTATGCATTAAGTATGTAATAGACGTTTGAGTTGTTTCAAGGTTTTTCGTGTTATAAGGCAAGCTGAAATGACTATCTAAATATAAGCCCGTGTGTGAACATATATTTTTGTTTTCTCTTGGGTAAACCCTTCAGTTAGACTGGTAGTTTGCACGATAGGTGAATGTTTAACTTTTTAAGAAGCCATCAAATTCTTTTCCAAATTGACCATACCACTCTGTAATCACTCCAGAAACATGAGGGTACAAGCTGCTCCAGCACATCCTTACTAACATTTAATATTGTTTTTCATTGTGATTTTAATTTGTATTTTCTTAATAATTAATGATAAACATCTTTATATGTGCTTTTATGTCATTAATATAACTACATTAGTAAATGTCTATTCAAATTTCTTGTCCATTTTTTCAGTTGGGTTGCTTATTATTGCTTATTATATAGCTGTAAGAATAATTTATATATTCTAAATATAAGAAAATTACCAGTTATTCTATTTTGCAAATATTTACTCCCTCTGTGACTTACCTTTGCATTGTACTTGTAATCTGAATTTTGGTGAAATCTAATTCATCAATTTTTTTTTTCTTTTACAGTTGACACTTTTGTATACTATCTTTGAAATCCTCACTTCACCAAAGATCATAAAGATTTTCTTGTATGTTATCTTCTAGCAGTGTTAACAGTTTTAGCTGTTACATTTTGTTCATTGATTATTTTTTAGCTAATTTTTAAAATATATGGTACAAGGTAATGGTCTGTATTCATGTTTTTGCATACTGATATCCAGTTGTTCCAGCAATGATCGGTTAGTGCAGGAAATTTCTTTGCCATTCATTTAGCTACAACTGTACCTTCTCCAGTGAGATCTAACTCTGGCTTTGGGCAGTGATTCTCCCCTCAAAGGGTATTCTTACAAAGTTTCCCTTAACCCTACAGTGTTTGGCATTCTCTGTATATCTTATTCTATACATCTTATAGTTACACTTTTCTCATGGCCCATCAATTCTTTAAACTAAGTTAATGCAGTAGACTAATATCAACCAGGAATTATACCTAATTTGTTGGACTTATACCTAATTTGTTGGACTTATTTTCTTTTTCCTGATGAATTCACCCTTTTGCCATTATGAGATTTTTCTTTATTTCTAGTAATACTACTTGTTTTTTTTTTATTTATTTCTTTCAGCGTAACAGAATTCATTGTTTTTGCACCACACCCAGTGATCCATGCAATGCATGCCCTCCATAATACCCACCACCTGGCTCCCCCAACCTCCCACCTCCTGCCCCTTCAAAACCCTCAGGTTGTTTTTCAGAGTCCATAGTCTCTCATGGTTCATCTCCCCCTCCAATTTCCCTCCACTCCCTTCTCCTCTCCATCTCCCCATGTCCTCCATGTTATTTGTTATGCTCTGCAAATAAGTGAAACCATATGATAATTGACTCTCTCTGCTTGACTTATTTCACTCAGCATAATCTCTTCCAGTCCCGTCCACATGTTGCTACAAAAGTTGGGTATTCATCCTTTCTGATGGAGGCATAATACTCCATGGTGTATATGGACCACATCTTCCTTATCCATTCGTCCATTGAAGGGCATCTTGGTTCTTTCCACAGTTTGGTGACTGTGGCCATTGCTGATATAAACATTGGGGTACAGATAGCCCTTCTTTTCACCACATCTGTATCTTTGGGGTAAATACCCAGTAGTTCAATTGCAGGGTCATATTTTTAACTTCTTGAGGAATCTCTACACTGTTCTCCAGAGTGGCTGCACCAACTTGCATTCCCACCAACAGTGTAAGAGGGTTCCCCTTTCTCCACATCCTCTCCAACACACGTAGTTTCCGGTCTTGCTAATTTTGGCCATTCTAACTGGTGTGAGGTGGTATATTAATAATTCTAATAGTGCAAGTCTATTGGAAAAACTCTCTCAATTCTTTTAACCAAAAATGTCTTTACTTTGCCTTCATTTTGAGGAATATTTTCACTGGAATTGAAATTCTAGGTTGATTCCTTTCTCCAATTCTTTAAAGATCTCATTACATTATTTTCTGGCTTCCATCATTTTTGATAAGAAGTTATTAGTAAATCTTATTGTTCTTCTGTTATATATGTCTTTTTCTCTGGTTGCTTTTAGGATCTTCTCTTTATCATTGGTTTATTTTTAATGTGTTTCTATCTAGATGACTGTTTATACTGCTTGCAGTCCATTGACCTCCTTGGATCTGTAGATTTATGTTTTCAACAATTTTGAAAAATATTCAACTATTAGCTTTTTAAAATATTATTTTCCTGTGTCAATCTCTCTTATTCTTCTGGCTCTCTGATTACATATATGCTAAACTATTTCATTTTGTTCCACAAGTCACTACAGGCTCTAGAGGTTCATTGTTCATTTCTTGTCAGCCCTTTTTCTGTGTGTTTTGATTTGCCTAGTTTCCATTACGATGTCTTCAAGTTCACTAATATTTTCTTCTGTAGTATCTAATACGATAGTAAGCCCATTCAGCAAAATTTTCACTTTAGAGACTGTATTTTCTAGTTCTAAAATTTCCATTTGGTTATTTTTTAGTCCCCTTTTCTCTGCTTAGATTCTTATTTGTTCCCTATATATGATAAAGTTTTTCCTTTAAATCCATGTGCATGTTTATAATAGATATTTAGTCTCCATGTATTAATTTCATCAGTTCTCTTTATTGTTTTTTTCTTCAGTCAAGTGCTAGTTTTAACTCTATTTCTGAAAGTACAAGAAACGGTTGTATCAGAAAATGGTGGATCATCTCTAGAAGAGATGGGTCAAATTCTCTGCCAAATTCCTGATATGGATGGTGCTTCCATCTTCTGTTTTTCTGGGGAGGAGAAATGAAAGTTTAGATTACTACCCAAGTCCAGAAGCTCTTGCCAAAAGGTTCTTAATCCTAAACTTTTCTCTATAATAATGAGCTATAGAAGCAACCATTAGTGTTAATTATCATTACACTTGACAAGAATATGCCTAGTCTTATAAGCATTTTAAAAATTAGATCTGAAATCCTCCCAGTGGCTTTGCAAGATGGGTATCATTATCCTTATTTCATAGAAAATGATCTGAGGCTCAGAGAAGTTCCACATGGGTCTGTCTCTCTGTCTACAAATCTCATGCATTTGGTATTTTCCACACTGCCTCTTTTCTCTGGTTGGTTTTTCTATGAGTGTTCACTAAAGACCCATTAGGTGGTCCTGTTGTAATGCATGATCAGTGCTTCATAAGCATGGTACCTTAATTTCTGTTGGACTTGCCAGTATCTGATGTAACCTACCCTCTTTTCACATCCTTTTTTTTAAAAAAAAAAAAAAAATCCCTTTTGTGGTAAATATCTCTTTCCTCAGCTCCCCTTTCTTCTTTATTCATAAATTCTACCAAAAGAGAATTTATTCATCAGACTGTCCACTTCTTCCTAGTACCTTAGAATTAGAAATAAATTCCCTGAAAGTTTTATAATTCTACAAATAAATTCAGAGATAAGTATACCACCTCTTTCTAATTTGGGGGAATAAAAACTACCCAAAAGCATTTAGTCATTGGTGTCAACAACTCTTTCCACACATTTCTACACAGCCAAGTAGCCACTTTAATCTAGCTCAATTATCATATAATTTTTATTTATAGAAAAAAAGTTGAGTTCCTTACCCATTAAATACATCTTTCTCTGTAAATGTTTCTAAAGAAGAGGGTACTTCTCATCCAGGGACTCCCATAGGATTAGGGTCTTACTTTGTTTTGTACCTTATCCTGTCTGATCAGATAAAGCTCAAGTGTCCACAACCCAGAGTTTCAACTCCCTCAGAAGGACTGCAGAAAGAGTGCATTTCATATTATGCTCTTCTTGGCTGTGAAATCTTTCCCCCACAGTTGAAAGATTTTTAAGAAATTCTGACACACATGATTCACTTGCTGCCTCAACCTTGACAAGACCTAGAAGATTTTAGGCTAGTGTCCATTCTGTTAGGTTAGCTCTTGCTTTGCAATGAGGTTAGGCCATTAGGCCTATTCTAATGAGGGCCCAACTTGTACATTCTCACTAAAGATTAATTTGGCTTCCTTGCAACATCTGTGTTCTGCTGACTCCTATCTGTTCCCCAGGCTGCAGGGCCAAACACATCCATCACCACAGACAGGCCCTTGGAAGCCACCCCTTGCTGTTGCTTCCACATATCAAAAAACGAGTCAACTCAGGCAGGGAGACTGCTGGAATAGCTTGTCCCAGGGGCTCCATCTCCTCAGAAGCCCTTCCCAGATCTCCCCACTCACCTTTTGGGGCTGAATCTTATGAAGGCAACAATACAGCTGAGTCTTTGAAAGCACAGCAAATGGAGCATGTTGAAAGGTGGCTTTACAGAGGCATTACAGCCACCCAGAATCTGGCATTTCTGCCATAGCTCCCTACCCAAAATAGCAACTGGTGAAACTTAACCTGAACACTGTTGTCAAAAACAAGTGTGAGTATTTTAGTTAATGTTTGGAAGCCATCCCATCTGTGAGTGTGCGTTCACCCTGAGGCCCAGTGAGGGATTTCAGGGGGCTGCCGTGGCCTAGGCTTTTGTCCTAAAGCTTTCCTTGCTTGTTGACAGAGTGCTGCAGGTGAGCAGGGAACTGTTCCAAGTGTGTAGTTAAAAGAGAAGCTGAGAGAAATCCATAGGAACTGGCAGTCTTCAGAGCCACAGCTCCACACAGTGGGCACACACTCTTCAAAAATTTGTCTTCAGGGACGCCTGGGTGGCTCAGTTGGTTAAGCGGCTGCCTTTGGCTCAGGTCATGATCCCGGCGTCCTGGGATCGAGTCCCACATCGGGCTCCTTGCTCGGCAGGGAGCCTGCTTCTCCCTCTGCCTCTGCCTGCCACTCTGTCTGCCTGTGCTCACTCGCTCTCTCTCCCTCTCTCTCTGACAAATAAATCAATTAAAAAAAAAAGATTTTCTTAAAAAAAAAAAATTTGTCTTCATGGGTATGGATGACTGCCCTGTATTCAGTGTGCTTGGGGTGCCCAGGCTTCCAGAAGCAGAACTCTGACCTAACATCAACTCCGCATGTTATAGGTAAGCGCACTGCCACAGGGATAGACAGCTGTGAAATAGACTCACCTGTGTCACATATAATCCACATGAAGAAATGTAATCAAAGGTAATCCAGACAGTTTGGAGGGCTAAGAATTTCCTGATAATTGAGGTATCAAGCCTTGGCTTTAGGCTGCAAGATGAGGAATTCATACAGTGAAAGACTGTTTTTGAGGACTCTTCCACTCTGAAATTACAGTCTATGAATTCTCCAGTCAGCAGCACATATACTACCACAAATGTGTACATCAAGCCATTTACAAGCTTATGCCATATATGTGCTTAGTCTTAGTTCCTCAATTAAACAGAATAAAGAAGCACAGAAGCCATTTATGCACGTATGCATAAATGGACTTGTTTGTACACAGAGGTGTACATACAGACCAGCCAGGGTGACTAAAGAGCCTGGGAGCCTTCATGCTGTGGTTTAAGTGATTCGTTAATTCCTAAAACTAACAAGCAAATAGTCATTTTTACAACCTTTTCCTTCTTCACTTTGTTGAACTGAATAAATGGTGAGGACCCTCTAAATAATATGATTCTTTGGAAAAAATGGGAGAAAAGTTAGATGGTTGGTAAGTGCAGGAGATGGAAAATCATGCTTTATTTTTCCGAAATATCCTTGTGCTTAAGAAAACACAGGAGGAAGAAGGGGAGGGGGCCAAGGCAGGAAAGCATTTCCCTGATTACAACAGTCATTAACACAGGGTAGAGGGTATTGAGTTGCCCCCTGGACACTAACACAGAGCCCTCCCCCCAGCCCCACCCAGTTTGGTCCTCTAGTGCATCTGCTTCTGCTTGGCACCAGCTTGCTTAATGCACAGCCCCCTCACTTTATTTATTGCCTCTTATTCTCTTTAAAGTGAAGCTAGGGGCCTTTGTACTGACATGGATCAATGAGGAAGCATTCACTCCTTTCCAACATCAGATGGGGAAGAAAAGAGAGGAAAGTTGTAGAGGAAGAGAAACAAAATAATACAGGGACAAACTTGAAGTGTTTCTAGTATAACTGCATTGGGAGAGCTAAGAAAGGCACCAGGATGTCCCTTACAGAGGACTTTTAGGGAAACAGTAAGGCAGAGTTAATAGATAGGCACTTTTGCAGGCTGTACTCCAAACCTGGTTAGGAAGCATTTTGTTAACTGCCTCAGATTCTACTTATTCTCTACTTTAAGGTGTGTGTTGGGAAGGGTTGAAGGGCAAATCACATAGCTCTGACCTACTCTCACCTGGTCAGCTTATTAGAAGCACATTCACCAGTTATAAAATTCACACTCATATGAGGTGTTTTTAATGATTATCATTTGTCAGAATGAACTAATGATCTTTATGCCGGCCAAATCTATACAGTGAATTGGTCTGAATAACAAAATGGCTTCATCCATTATCCCTAGTTGTCTTTAACAACTATATCAGAGTGCACTTAATGATAAATGTAATTATGCCAATAGTAATATCTACCATTTATTTGGGCAGGCACTTAAAAATTATCCTGAATTCTCTCAACAACACTGCAGATTGGTATTAACCAATTAGGGAACCAAAACAAAGAGATGTAAAGTTCCTTGACCAAAGTCACACAGATAGTAAACTAGGGAGCCATACCTCCTTTTATAGCACTACTCTACACCCCCTACTCAAATGTTCTGAATGCAAACATGGTCTAATCATATTTGTATACAGGGATTAGGTAAAGATGACAACCTAAACTATAGTATAGACTCTCACCTTAATCACCCTCCGAGAAGCTGAGAGGCTCTTAGCTGCACTGTCTTGGTTCAGCAGAGGTGCTGTAGAGAAGGAGGTGGGAACACTTTGGCAGCTGTGACCTTCTCCTAAGCACCAAATATACAGAAATACTATATGTGCTCTCTCTCTCTCTCTAACTCACATGAGCAAAGTCCAGGGAGAAACTTACTAACATTCAGATAGAAGGGTTTTATTGGCTGCTGCTGATCTTATAGATGATCAACAAATTCTGAAACAAGAAAGACCATAGGCCACCTCCTCTCCCCTAGTCTGTACAGGGCTAAGACCAATGTTGGTGTGAAAGCTCAAGTTCACACTTATCATGCACTAAGTGATTTGGGATCCACACTGATCCAAATGCTTAGTTACTGGAAACCTTGTGGTTTATTGTGTCATCCCAGCTTTGCCTGGGAACTTAGTAGAAATGCAGAATTTCAGGCCCTACTCTAGACCCACTGAATCAGAATCTATATTTTCACAAGACCTCCAGTTTATTTACATGTACATTACAGTTTGAGAGACATGACTCTAAGGGACAGTTGTACATGAAGAGTCTAAAATGCTGAACTCTTAAGGAGACAGGTTACTTGTCAGGAAAATGCAGCTGAAATGGTTTTTATAGTATGTAAGTATAGGAACTGCTAAAAGGGCATTTTTAGCAAATGTAGTCCCTAAAAAGTGTCCTGATTCATGTTATAAGGATCAACACATCTTTAATTGGTTCAGGCATCAGAAGCTCTAAATTTTACAGCCTAGATACAGTCTCAAAATGACTTGTAGAATATTCATGGAAGGGCAGTAAGTCTTGCTTCATTGGTCTCATGTCTGACTCTGAATTTCCTTTCTCTAGGATTTAAATTTCATTAGCAGTGTTATAGTTAGGCATAAGGGCTTTTGCATGACTTTTTCTCAAGAAATATAAAATTACCTTAAGAAGAATAAGTGTAGAATTTAACCAGTACCAAAAAATCATGTTTTATATTTAAGATGATGTGATGACTTTAAAGCTACAAGGTGAAACTCAAGGGGGTAAAAAGGTCCTTTTACAGAATCTCTCTGTAAGCATACAGAATTATCAAAAACAGTGAGGCCAGTGTAGCCATAGCATTAACCTAGGAATGCCATTCAGGCAACCCTTGGTGAGGCAATGAGTATCACTGGAAAGTTTCAAACAGAAGTAATTGCTCAGTTCTCTAACAGGACACCAGCTACTCAAGATGAAATCACACAGATGAGCCTTTTGAGAAGGAACTGTGTAAACCCTTAGGAGTCTTCACACCATATTAGAAAAGGATAAAAATATGACAGAAAGACAAGAGGTAGAGAAAAAAGGAGGTAAATGAAGAGAAGAGAAGGAGAAAGGAAAGAGGGAGGGCAAAACAAAGGAGCAAAGATGTACATGATTACTTTGAACTAGGTGCTATGGTAGGACCTTTAATATATATCTTCTCAAATACAGTTAATAAAATTGAGGCCCAGAGTTTTAATAATCTTCCCAAGGTCAAATAGTAACTCTGAGTACAGAATTTTCATCTAGATTTATAACAGCAAATCGCAGTGTTTTCTAAATGTCTAATGATCATAGAATCACAGACCACTCCATTTTCAAACTGAAAAGAATTTTATAGAGCAGAGCTTGGAAAATCTGAGTCTCCTAGAATTGAAGCAACTGGTGGATTCTAAATGACCCACTGGAAGGGATTTATTTGCCTGAGATCACACAGTAGGTAGGCAAGAAAGCCTATAGAAAACAGAGCTATTTTTGAACATATCAC
Organism: Mellivora capensis; assembly: GCA_004024625.1. NCBI lineage: Eukaryota > Metazoa > Chordata > Mammalia > Carnivora > Mustelidae > Mellivora > Mellivora capensis. The sequence continues at coordinate 7,599 of PISX010020529.1, read as the reverse complement.
CATACACAGTAGGCGGATATTTTGCAGAGCATAATTATTGAGCAATATATTGTCACCACTCACCTAGTCTGAGATAGTTTGCTCAGAAGTGCAAAAAATTGGTTTCCACATGATTGAAACCAACTTAAGCTTTGTAGGTGTCCAAAACTTAGCTACTCCTAAAACTTGTCCAGAGGGAATTGGCTTACCCAAAGTTAAGTATGACTTCCTGTTTTTAAGAAATAAGACTTAAACTGCTTGTTTAAAAAAAGCTCATTGAATTTCTTGGCCAAGATAAAACTTTAAAAAAAAAAAGACAGTCTATTTTGATGATATAAGTGTAATTGAATCAGAACCATATGGATTGCATTCCCCCTTTTAAACTGCACATGAATTAGAAATTAAGTGTTCATTCTCCTCAAAGTAATTAATGACTCAATTGATTAAATATGATACTGGCCTTAATCACCATGCTGAGCTCACACTGGCTCCATTTTATAGGAATCAAGATACCTCCTAACTCCTAAACTCGGACAGCTCGGACATAAACTTCCGGTTTATGTCCTAGGTCAGTTTTGTTTTGTTCCCCACAAATAAGATATGTTCTCTGATAAGAACATGGGCAACCTGATCATAATGCAGTGCCTTTGCTCAGACCTCTTTTCCTTTAGGTGGGCCTTAAAGGGAGGGGAAGGGCAACTGATTCTTTCTGTTCTGGCTCCTGATTGGGTTGAGCTTTGGGGATAGAGGCAGAAGGTGGGAACTGGGAAGCTTCGGGGACTTGGGCCCTGTCTGACTAAAGTTCCTCTCCAGTCTTCATCATTCTCAGCCAACCTGGCTTAATGTATTTCTTGGTTACCTCTCAGCCAGTCTAGCTCACAGACTTCACACTTGTCTTCTTATCTAGCAGATCTCAGAAAGATAGCAAGTAGGTGTGTCTCTTTCAACACCGCTATTTTACATTTTGATTGCTCCTTCTGACAAAGGCATTCATGTTTGTTGAGCTCCTACCTCTTTGTCAGGCTCCAGACAAGGCAGTTTTCTCACAAGTACACTTAGAGGTGAGGCAGGTATTTTCAACATTGTTGAATAGAAGAGGAAGCTAAGATTTGAAGAGGTGGAGCAATGTGCTTAAAGCCACACAGGCTGGAAGGGGCAGAGCTATGATTCAGATGACTCTGTCAGTTCTAGATGACTCCAAAGCCTGCTGCCTTTGCACCATACCGTCATCCTCTCAGATGCTGATACAGACTTACATCAGCCTTCTGTCCTAAAGGGCCACTAGCTCCCATCCTTCTTTTCTGTCACTGGTTTATTTTAGAAAAGATGGGCATGTGTCACTGATGCACATATAAGATGAGACAGTAGTCATTAGTTCTTACAGACTACCCTACTCAAACCCTACCCAAAGAATCAAGAAACTGTGGAAAACCATCCTTTTGCCACCTTTTTCAGCTTCTACAATTTCTGTGCTTTTCATAAAATTTATAATTTTAAAGATAAAACTAGAGATATATACATGTATTATTGAATGGGTTTAATGTCTGTTACTTCAAACAGTTGTTCATTTGTAAATCCTTTGAGAGTTACTACTTGTTGAAATTTAATATAATGGTAGAATCCTATATATGTTTATAAGCATGCTTTCAAAATTCACAATATCCCACAGATAGACCTAATATACTGGATTACTACCTATATGCACACATTACTCTGTTGAACTACTTGGACACAGGAAAACCTCACATTTTTATACAGTTCACTCCCTCATAAACAAACACACCCACGTAAACACATGGAAACAATATGCAGACACAAAGAGATTTGCAAATGTACTCACAAATAAGTCTGCAAAAAATTGAAAAGTCACATGCTCATTCACACTTTTCTCTTGTCCCTCTCTTCCCTCCTTTCTTCCTTCCTTCCCTTTCTCTTTCTCTTTTTCTTTCTGATACACACAGACACACACATCAAAGCCTTGAAACAAATAGCTTTTCAAATTGAAATACTGAGCAGCAGAAATCTTTTTGATTCAAAGTATGTTCTCTTATAGATCTGAGGAGCAAGTGTTTTTATAGGTCCAGACATGCTACAGGGGTCTCCATTTGTAATATTATTGTTTTCATAAGGACACTGTTCATTCTAGATCTTAAAAAATCCTTTCCAAACCCTCAAATTTCCTATGTCCTCAAACATGAGGTTTATCCAAAGGAAAATCTTGTTTTTTTTCTTCTGCTGCTGCTGCTTCTCTTCTCAGTTATCCCCCTGTTTTTACTGATGATAGTGGCCAAGCACAAAAAAAGAAAATTCTGCTCACTCAGAAAAAGTTTATGAAGCACACTTGATAAGCCATGGTAAGGATAGGTATATAACTCTGAATAATAGTTTCAAACTTCAGAGAATAGTGCCAGACACGGATTTAGACATACTAATTCAGAATCATGTGAAGTTCATTTCCAGAATTGCAACAAGAAAAAATTGCAGAGAAGAGGGTGAGAGCTACTATGCCTGAGGGAGGAAAGAAGGTCTTTACAGAATAGGTGACGTTACTGAGAGAAGAGTTAGATAAGTTTTGTAAGCTGAGTAAACCACGTGTGTATAGGCCCAGAGCAGGGGGAGGCAGACCATGCCTGGGACCCAGTGAGAAGCTCAATGTGGCTGGGGTTATGAGTTGAAGGCTTCAGCGAATGTGGCAAGGGGTGAGACTGGATTGGTAGGTAGAAGACAGTAACTAAATTTAGACTTTTTGGTACTGTACTCAATGAGCATCAATACAGGGCCTTATGTAGGATGGTCATCTGGGCAGATTTTAGTTTAGGAAAGAACTCTTTCTTCAGTAAGGAAGGAGAAACTGAAGGCAAGACCAGTTAGAGGATTACTATGTTGACACCAGAGGGAGAAGGGGCTGTGTACTCAAGCAGTGACCCACTTACATGTGCAAGACAGAAACTCCAGAATCTCCTCCGGACTCCATTCCTCCTTCTCCCATCATTCCCATCCTCTATATCACCAGTGTCTTAATGAGTCTGCCTCACAAATTCTTCTGAAATCCATTGCCTCTTTGACACCCTAGACTGTTTCAACATCCCCTCACCCCCAAAGGAGTTTCAGACTCCTTTGGTCAGTTCTGTTCCATGCCTAAAATTATTGAATAGTGTCCACTTCCTTTAAAGTCTAAACCCATTAATGAGAAACATAAGACCATGCTTACCTCTCCAGCCCCATTCCTAACTACTTCCCTTCCAGTTTTATCAATCATCTTGCTCTTTCTCACTAATGCCATACTGTCTCCTGCTTATATTACACATATTATTTCTTTGGCCTAGAATAACATCCTATCAGTTGTCTGACAAATTCATTTTTCAGGAATGAGAATGTGTATCACCACTTCAGTTTAGTTTGATTCAACAGGTTTATTGAACCTATTCAGTGATCCGGGACTGCTACTTGATTCGACCCTTCCAGAGAACCTTGGGCATAGCTCTATTGAACCATCTCTCACACTGGACTGCAAGTGTTATTTTTTTTTATAACATATCCCTATACTCACATCATTAATAAAGAAGCCTGGGTCTTAACGAAGGCTTTTGGTGCTCAGTACAAGTTGAAGTAAAAAAATAAAGTAAAAGAAGATGATTTCAGAGGCATTTCTGAGGCTGACTTCACAGGTCTCAGTGCCTAAATAGATGGGCTGGGTTGGGAGGAAGAAAGAATATATTTCTACCTCTAACGACTAATGTTTGGTGAGCCTGGTGGTGGGTATTATGGAGGGCACGTATTGCATGAGCACTGGGTGTGGTGCATAAACAATGAATTCTGGAACACTGAAAAGAAATTTTTAAAAAATAAAGACTAATGCTTGGTCTCTAAATGACAATGGGAAACAATTTGTATTGCAAAGGAACAGATATTAAATTTATTTTGCACATTTGAATTTGCATACTTGCGGGGCATCTAGATGAAAATTTCTTTTGGTTGTCACAGATTCAGAATGAAGCTGAAGCCAGAAAGTATACATGCTTCCCCAGAAAAAGCATGTAGAACAACAAGAAAATGAGGCTAAACAGATCCTGGGGAACTTGAAGCCTGAGAATAAGTGTTTCCCTTCAATAAGGGAATAAGCATCTTTGGGGATCCTCCTTCCTTGGCCCAGAGTATTTGTAGAAGGAACAGGAAAGCTGTGCTTGCATCTGTATAGGGTCTGTCTTTGTCTTTAGTGGCATAAACAGCTAGGTACTGGCTAAGGGTCAGGCCTGCACTTCCCAACTAATACTCAGCATCAGCCTGCAGTCACTGAGTTTGGGAGGCTACTGCTCGGTGAGGTGAGGGTCCGTGCTCATAAACTAGAAAAGACCCTGACACCCCCATGAAAGAATTATTCATACACTGCAGGTATCTGGGAAAGCTCCCCGTTCATACCTTTTAGTATCTCTTAAAAGGCAGGAGCTGCATACACGTGGGATGTCCCCCCCCCCTCCCGCCCCCACCAAACATGGCACCTTGGTTAGAGCACTGTTGGGACCCTCCCCAGTAAAGGCAACCCTCTGTGGGCTGTCATCTTGGGAATAAGCCCACCTTCCTATGAGTCTTAGGTTACTGAGTTTCCACATGCTGAAACTGGACCATTCTAAAAACACTAGGAGCAGGGATTCGTGCGTTCCTAAATATCTCAAAGCATTAACCAGAAGAGATGATTTAAGAAACTGAAAATCAAGAAGAATCAAAGGTCTATTTTGAGCTAAGGTAAGGCATATCTTATTGTATCTTGATACCATTAAAACCTGAGTGTATAAAATAAGGGCAAGCATTAAATAAATGTGGACATCAAGGCTGGTTGTTAGAGGAGGGGATTTGAAGTTGTTAGCTGCCACCTCCCCCCTGCCATGTCTGTTCTAGCACAGTATCCAGAATTTTATTACAGAATTACTTCTTATGTAATTTTTTTGTTATTAAAATGCAAGATTCCAAGATGAACTAACATAGTGATAGTAACAGGATCACAGGATGTTAGAAACTGGCTAGTCCTTTTTGGTTGGTTTGTTTTCTTTCTCTTCTTTCTTTCTTTGTTTTTTAACCTTAGAACCCTCTATTCACATTAAAGCTTACTGCTAAAGTTCAGTGTGAATAAAGGAAAAAAGCAAAGCTGCACTAGTGTGTATCAGTGGCAAAGCAAAATACCTGGAGTCCAATTTTTAAAACCATTATTGTACTCCATCATTTCCACATTTAAAGAAACTCTTTTGTGTAACTAACTCCCTTTCCACTGGACTTGGATAGGATTAATGCTGATTGTGAGTACTTATCAGAATTGAAAAGAGTCCTCCCCCCTCCCCTCCCCCCCACCCCCATCTACTAGCACTTTAACATTAGCCTTTGTTGCACTTTAAAACCTAGGAGCTGTGATTCTTTATTTAGTCCCATTTCCTCTCCCCACTCCATTTCACATCTATTTCCCTCACCAAATCGTATCTTTGTTATCTTTATCCCAGGGTACTGATTTTGATATATCCCATACATTCTCCTTGCAGTACCATATACAATGCTCTTCACAACCTAAGTTGTTTCAAAAATGTTAAATAAATATATTTTACAGAATTAGTCACAGTTCCACAGAAATTAAACAGTATTCTGTATTTCTAAAATACAAGGACAAGACTCAGTTCCTGGCCCACGTTGAATGTCTAATAAAGATATGAATGCATGATTGGATGAATGAATAAATGAACCAGGTGATAATGTATGTGAATGTACCTTTTAAACCATAAACTACTTCACAAATATGAGTCCTTATAAAGGCTGTGTGATTATTTTTTAGCTCTCCCATCTGTAGCACACTTACTGAATTTTGGCAAATTCAGGTAAAGCCCGGGAAGAAATCTGTGGCATTCCTCAGGGGAAGCTGTGAAGGCAGGCACAGAGAGATAAATCTAAGGGAGGTGTCCAGAAGCCCAAGGACCTGGAACAGAGGGCTCTCTGATTGCTAACAATCCAGTTCTCACCCTTGAATTTCCAATGATCAGCAGTAAGCAAACATGAATGTTTTAAGCAGCTCATAAATCTTCCTGGAGCCTGGGTGCTGAATAAGTCCTAGGAAAGTGGTAATGGTGGAAACAGGATCTCCTCTCTGAAGGTAGTTCCTTTCCGTGCCAGGTTTTGCCCCTGTTAGCTGCTAACACACATACCCCAGCTGCCTCAGTGAGGCTCATGTTCCAACAAAACAGGGCAAATGGAGGAATAGAGACCAGATAAAGCTTCCTGTCATCCCTGAATTTCCCAGTTGGAGACCCCTCCGTGGGTCATGCCACTCTCTTCTAGAGCTTACATGTTGGAGATCTGTTCCTGGGGCCTGGCAACCGACAAGGTCATGCTTTCCAGACCAGAAGAACAGACCAGAGTTACTCAACTTCTGCTCAGAACCCAAAATGAAAAAGAGAATAAAAACCCACAAAGAAAGGTTATAAAAACTTGACTATGGAATCTAACCTGAATTCATGTTAAGCAGATTTCTTACTACATTTTGATGAAGGAGGAAAAGACCAAAATCTTGTTTAAAATGTTTTCCCAGTTTGTGACTGTGTCCAGAGAAGGTTAACAATTCTCAGAGTATCATAAAGCCAGAGGATCATATCCTAAGCAGAGGTAGGTTCTTGTTGCTGGCTTCATGAATTTATTTTAGCAGCTATCCATATATTGTAATTATTTCTTTACATGCCTCCCAGATGGAAGGGACTCTATCTTGTTTATCCCTTAATGGCTGATGGACAGCCACTAACACGCAATAAGCATTCAATAAGGACCTTTCTCAATAACAATTTTGATATTGATAACACTGATTTACTTAACAAAGTTCATTGCCAGGATGTGATTTTTACTCAGGAAAGGTTTAAAAACCCAGAGTAGCATAAAATGAGAAGTATTGGAAGGTATGATGTATCCAATGCACCACAACATTTAGTACTTGACATTGGACTGGCTCACATTGAGGCTCCAATCAGCTATGGCTAGGGGGTAGGGTCAGAGACTATATATATGGCCTGATGAGGGATTTAGATTTAAGAGTACTTTTCAGAAAAGAATGGTGGAGGTCTCTGCCAACAACTCAAAAATGTGTCAACTACAGACTCCATATATATATATATATATATATATATATATATATATATATATATATCTTAAAGGAAGTGGTGGTGGTGTGTGTGATGCTATTTTTTTTATTTCTTTTCAGCGTAACAATATTCATTGTTTTTGCAGAACACCCAGTGCTCCATGCAATACGTGCCCTCCTTAATACCCACCACCAGGCTCCCCCAAGCTCCCACCCCCCGCCCCTTCAAAACCCTCAGGTTATTTTTCAGAGTCCATAGTCTCTCATGGTTCATCTCCCCCTCAATTTCCCTCAACTCCCTTCTCCTCTCCATCTCCCCATGTCCTCCGTGTTATTTGTTATGCTCACCAAATAAGTGAAACCATATGATAATTGACTCTCTCTGCTTGACTTATTTCACTCAGCATAATCTCTTCCAGTCCCGTCCATGTTGCTACAAAAGTTGGGTATTCATCCTTTCTGATGGAGGCATAATACTCCATAGTGTATATGGACCACATCTTCCTTATCCATTC